>VZSV01000282.1:27011-66619 GCA_013398735.1 Nothocercus julius
CCCCCCAAATAAACACCGTTTTAAAATGCTGTCATATGGCCCTATTACTAATTTTATAGCCAGGTGACTATGTAAGACATGGCTGCAAAGAAGGACCTGGGAGTCCTGGTGGATAGTGAGCTGACCATGAGCCAGCAATATATCCTTGTGGTGAAGAAGGCCGGGGGTTTCATGGGTTGCACTAGGACTAGCATTGCCAGGAGGTGAAGGGACATCAGGTCTTCGCTTGTCAGTTAGCCCTGGTGAGGCTAACAATCTGTATAAGCGTCTGAAGGGAGATTGTAAATAACATGGGGCCAGACTCTTCTGTTGTGCCCAGTAGTAGGATGAGGCAGTGGGCACAAACGGCAACAGAGGAAATTCCATCTGAACGTGAGGGAAAATGTTTTCACTGAGAGTGACTGAGGACAGAATCAGGTTGCTCAGAGAGGTTGTGGAGTCTCCATCGATGGAGATACTCAAAAGCTGTCCAGACAGGAATCTGAGCAACCTGCCGAGTGTGACCCTGCTTGAGCAAGGGCATTAGACAAGGGGATGAGCTCCTTTTCAACTTCAACCAGTCAGTGATGACAGTTCTGTGATGAGACTGGTTAGGAAAGAATCCTCGGCGGCATGTTTCCTTCAGCTAAAAAAGGGAGTTGTTTTCTTGATTCCCAAAACAATGAGTTGATTATTGAACTCTCTGTGAGGAGGTGCCTATTCTCTTAATAATATAAACATAAATAACTATATTAATTGTTGCATTTTTACTCATTATGAGCCTCAAATGCAGTTACTTTGTTTTCAAGAAACGAGTGAGTCAACAGGTATTGGTGCCTCGAACACTTACCTATCTTGTATCTATGGAACAGAAGGATATCAATGGGAGAAAGAGAGGAAGGAAATTCTTTTAGAAAAACTTTGTAGACCAGCAATAAAGAAACAATTGTGTGAGGCTTGGTTTAAATCTGTGTTCATTAGATAAAGTGGATTTAAGATGGGATCACCTGCCTCAACTATAGAACACCGTTTCTTCTCGTAAAACACTCTTCCTCATGCTAAATGGGATGTACTCTACTCTCCTGGTATATAGATTCAATTCTAGTGTGAATATGCACCTTGTGTAGAATCTAGGCAGAAATAGATTGCAAGATTATTTGCTGGTTTTATTGAATATGTGTGAAATATTTCTTAGATACAGTAATGAATTTGGCCAGTTATTTTCCGTTCTTGGTTTTCTCTGTTGCTTTAAGAAGACTGGGACCCCCTTGGAAGGAGGGGAATATTATTCCTTCTCTGTGGACACTGCTGGCCGTGGTCAGGGGATTTGTTTCTGAAGAACTTGGGGCTGGCATCCCAGTGGGGTGGCAGCTTGGCCTTGAGAAAGAGGTTTCTCTGTGGAGAAACCAAGAGGCTACATATGAAGAAAACGAAGCAGCCACCGAGGCCTCAGAGAAGGACAGAAATCTTCCTAGGCGCTAGAAGGGCCTGTACAGAGCCAGCCATGCAAATCACTAGATTGCCTGAAACAAGCTTGGAAAGTAGAAGTTGCTTTTAAAGATACAATGTACAATGGAAAAATTGCTTAATAGGTTTTTAAACTTATGTTCTCTCTGGCCTATTTTGTGCTTTTTATTTATTTATTTTTTTTCCCAAGAACTAATTACCCTAGGAGATGATCTGATTAAAGCCTGTTCTTCTTTAATTTAAAAGCCTTCCCATTTCTTTTGAGGAGCTGCAAGCATAGGCATATTCCAGTTGCCATCATTACTGATGCTGAAACTTTGTGGATGGATTTTGTTGGGAGTGACCAAAATGTACATACCTGGTCCAGAGTTATGCCAAACTTGATGATTCTGCTCCCAAAACATGTGACTGAAAAAATCTCTGGAAAACAAGTTTTCTAGAATTCTGTTACCCAAAGGGAAATTAGAGGGGAGCCTGTAAGAAATAAATAAATAAAATAAAAATAATTAAAAAAATCCAAAAGCAGCTGGTTGGCTTGGAGAGCTGCATTCCAAAGCATTGAAATTTAGCAAGGCTAAGAAAGGGAAGCAAGTTTTTACATCCAAGAGCTGTAGCTTCCAGCAGAAGTGCCAAAAGCGGCGTGTAAGTAAATTTGAATGATGTGCATTTTGCATAATGTGATTTAGGGTGGAGCTGCAGCAGTTTTAAGAAAGCATGTGTCAGCATTTGCTCTCATCTCCAGAATCTTGTCTATGAAGCCAAGAACCAAAAGCCAGCCCTGATGCACAGGCAGTACATTACCAGTTAGATAGGTGTGAGTTGGCACTGTATTTTTGCAAGAATGTCTACCTTTGAATTTGAGAAACAAAAACATGGTTCGATATGCCACTTCTCACAGGTTACCCATAAAAAGGGAAGTGTCAAAAAGGCTTAATTGTTTTGATGCTGTCTTTGCATAATATTCCCTTATACATTTATAATTTCTTTATACATTTATAATTTCCAAACAAGATTTAATTAAATTTTTATCTGATAGCTTCAGCTATTCTGAATTAGGCAGTGAAACTACTTTTAAATGGAACTTACTATTAATGTGAGCAGTTATATAAAAATTAGACTGGATACAATTAAAAATACAGCTCAACTTCATGATTTAATGACTTTTATCAGTTAAAGGAAATAAAAATTAATTTTTTTTTTGTCATGGATGTCATTGCCATATTAAGGACTATACCAGTATTTACAAAAATGTGCTATTGCTGTAAATTAATCTACATAGCCAACTAACTCCACATGGGAACAGAAAGTTCAATATTTCTTGTTTTAAAAAGAGCTACGTTAGCAACAGCAGGTGGGAATGGCGCTAAAATTAAAAATTTAGTCATGCAAGTATATGTAAGTTGTGAATTCTTAATTTATATTGTTTTTAATAACCTGCTGTTGGTTTTATGTAGATCATCCTTTGCAGGCTGGAAGTGTCAAGTGCAAGACAATTCGGTGAATGATGTGGATTATTTCAGCTTCTTGTTTTCAACCCTTATAGGTAATTCCTGTGAATGTCATCATTTAGAATTAACAAAAGGAAATGTGTTTTGATAGATAATTGCTCTATTTAATTTAGGATAAATGGTGTAGTAAGTACTTCCTAAAAGTAGTTCCAATCTTATTGTGTATTTTGTTAAGATATATCCTTTGAGCTGTTGATCTGAATTTTTAACATCTTTGATTTTTACACTTTGATTTGTCATTAGGGCTCCATATTTTCATGCTCTTTCTTGATGTTTAGCAAACTTCATTTGAAAATATAAGTAAAATTGAATTTAGTATGACTTTAGCACATTTTTTTTCAAATTTAAATAAATGCCATCTACTGGTTTGTGACAAGAAGTCCCTGTTGGATTTGCTGTGAACATGCTTACACAATTGGAAATATTCCATCAAATTAAAGTGAGTTGCCCAGGATCCTCACACGAAGGGAAGTATTTCTGCTGCTAAACTGTTACTCAAAGTAGTAGTCACGTGATGATACAACTGTGGAAAATTACAGTGTTTATAATGATATTACTGAGAAATGTCTTCCAATAGGTCTTCTGTGGTAAAGAGAAAGTGTCTTTATCACCCTGTAATTGTTCCTAATGTTAACCTACTTTGCTTTCAAAAGTAACCTTTTTCTTTCAAACAATGAAGAGACAGCTCTCCATTGGTAACTCAGGGAAGGACAGCAAAAACTAAGTGATGCCTAAACTGGTTTGGAGGAGTAGGCCTGTTTTGTTGTTTATTGATACTTGGATAGGAATAATTAGCCAAATCAATGTTTTTCTTGTGCTTTCTTTAATCCTGCAGTTACAGTCGAAAGCTGTGCTGAGTTAAATTGGTTATGTATCAAAAACATTTTTGCATTACCTGTCTTTTGCTTTTTTTAAAAAATATATACATATAAATATTGTGAAAATATCAGTAGAATGCAGGCCTCTCTCTTTTATACCATGGTATCGTTTGATTTGATTTTAAAGTATCTTTACTTTCTTTGCAAGTCAGAACTCTTATTTTTATAAACTTTATTTAAAATATCAAACAAATTCCTCTTAACAAAAAACATCATGTGGACACAGTTAAATGACGTTTTTGTCAAGGAAGCTAATACAGTAGAATAATGCTTGGCTTGATTTGCAATGCTGTTTTACTGCCTTTTTTTTTTTTTTTTTTTTTTCTTCCCCTCCTTCAGGGTTTTCAAGAGAGGAGTTGACTAGTCTTCAGGGCATTAGAGGAAAGCCACATATTAGTCAGACGCAGCTTTCACCGGTCCGTCTTTACCTAACTGATCTTGACCAGTTTTTACACCACTGGGCTGTGACAGAGGTAATACATCAACGTTAATTCTGAAAACAGCATACAACATGGAATGCTTCCCATCACTTTTCTTTTTCTGCATATATCAAAATGTCATATCATATGTCATGACTTGAAATTAGAGTGAAAAATATTGTGGCTGCTAAACTGCTAGCCATTGGATAATGTATTGAAGGAAGCCACTTTAAAAGGCCAATGTTCAGGCAGGTAATATGGAAAATTTTACTTCTGGATAAGGATGGGTGTGAGCTTTAGTGGAAAAATTCTAATAGAAAAATTAAGGCTAACAATATATTTTAGCTTTCAAAAAATAATTTGTTGCAGAAGTACTAATTATGGACAACTTTTTCTGCGGGAATAAATTCTACTGTTTGAAAAGCACTTTAAAAGAGAACATTAGTGGTGATGAATATTAAGCTGCATTGCTACTTATTCAGAGTAACTTTGTGTGTTTACTGGGAGTAACAGCTTCCCGGTGAATTCAGTTCCTGCTTATAAGATCTTAAGAATTGAAAGCTTAATTTTTTTGCTGGTTCTAAAGGAATCTGAGGCCAGCATGTTTGTTTTGGAACTAGTAAATAGCAGTCTTCATTGTGGCTCAACTTTTCGTTGCTTATCCACCAGAAACCTCTTTATTTTAAGTTGTAAAATTATATTTTAATGAAATATGTCAACTCGAAAGTATTCATGGTATCTGTTATGAATACAGTGGGAAGAATGCAACAGTAGTTTAGCTGTAAGTTTTATTTTGGGCTTTAATGGCAGTCTTTTGTTTAAGAAAGTGATAGTCTGTCACATATGTTGCATATTTGATATTATTGCTATAAAATTATTTTAAGCAAGCTTTTTTTTTTTTTTTTTTTTTGTACCTTGGCTTGCATATATCCTTCGATGTCCTGCCTTTGATCAGATGGCCAAAATACCTCCTTCTTCTGTGTTGAAAAACCAACCTGTTCTCTTCCCCTGCCCCATAGAAAATGTAGGATTGTTCCTCTGTGAATTGACCACAGAGTGACTTTTAAAAAATTTTCAGAATTAGAATGAGCATAATCCCATAAAAACATCTGGAGCATTTATATTCTCAGGGACTCTACTTGCTTTTGAAAGTACCACACCATATGTCACATCTCTCTTTCTTCTTTTTGCTTCTCTTCTACAAATCTATTGAAGTTGCTTGAGAAATCTCACAAGTGAAATAGTTTCACTTATGGATAAATAGGAGTACTTCAGTTTACAGATGCTGGAGTAGTTTATGGGGAGCTTGCTTGTGCCTTCAGTCCCTGCTTGCTGGTCTGAGTTGCATCTAACCCAATCTTTTCAGTGATTTAGTGCCGTTGAAAAGAGTCATTATAGACTTAAAATGCTAGACATGCTTTTATTGAGTACCTTTTCTCAGGAAAGATTCAAGGGGCTTTCTCAGGTCAACTGACTTCGATGTTCTTCATTGTTTGTGAAAGGGGACTTGGGCACCCTCAGGAGCGATGATTTTTTTTTTTTTTTTTTTTTTTTTTAACAGGTTATGTATCAGCCTCAAGACTTTTCTGAGGATTGAGCTATCAGAGAGTGTTTAGAAGCAAAAATTCCCATGCATTAAAAATGTTGTGCAAGAAGAGTGATGAGATGTTCTAGAACTATTGCCTTTCATAGATTTTTTTTTTTTTAAACAAAAAGGAATTCTGGATTGCAGTTTATAATATCCTCACAAACATGTTTGTGAGTGTAGAGAAAAAGCTAATAGTGAACAGGTCTGTATCAGATTCAGGCCAAGACAAAGTTTTTTTTTGTTTTTTTTTTTTTTGTTTTTGTTTTGTTTTTAAAGCAATAATATTTTATTTTGTGTTTGGCAAGCCATCGTATTTTATGTGCAGTCTTGAAGCAAACTCTTCATATCAAATGTTTGCCAGAAGGACTGGTAATATTGCAGTGATTTTGGAAGATGGGGTGGTTGTCCCTTACACCATGCCCTTCTCCCTCTCCTCCTCCTGACTTCTTTCGCAAAGAAAATTCTTTTCCTAAGTGCATTAGGATTGGGTCGAGGGTTTGAGTGCCCTTTTTTTCTGGGATAAGAGGGGACGACGGTGTTAGGTGTGGAGAATACTTTCTTCAGAGTGGATGTAGCAGTTCAAGGACTAGATGCTTTTGTTCTACAGGTGGATGTCTTTCAAATTCAGTTACTCTAAAATGGAACGATCTCCACATCTACTTAAAATAGATATTTCTATAGTGGGATAGATGATGACATTAAAACAGCTTAAAAGTGTTGATAGAAGGTTGGGAAGTTTTCCATTAAAACTTCTGCTTTCTGTGGAAAATTTTTGCTCTTTAGGTGGCAGAAAAATATCCAGTAATCACCAGTATTGAAGTCCTCAGTCAGAAAATGGAAACCTCTATCCGTCTCACCTAACTATCTGTAGCTACAGGGTGCCTCATTCTCCTCGTGCCTGGTTCTCGAAGGTCAGCGTTGTGTTCCAAAGGTGCTAGGTATCTTCTTAGGTATTAGGGCTGGGTGAATGCAGTGAATACAGATTTCCTTTAATGATCAGTCTCTTTTTAAAAATTCATCTCTTTTATTAGCCCCTCCATCCTCCTTATCCTTCTGTTCTGCCACTTTTTTTGTCTAAAGTGTTGGCCAATTTGCAGCTAGATCAATTAAAAGAATAGACTGTCAAATACTGGTTTCCTAAAGATGATGTGAAAAGGAGCAGCTGGGAGAGCAGAGGGTCAAGGCCAGCGCAGGGCAGTTGGGAACTCAGTTGTTGTGGCAGCCGCCAGTGGGGCGGTCGGCATGGGCATGGCTTGGCACTGGGGGAGGGAAAGGCAATTCACGTTCCCAGGCGTGAATGGGTAAGAGGCCGTGGATGGTGGGTTCTCTTGCTCGCTCTTCTCAAATCCATTGGGAAACAGCCAACGTTCTGGTGTGAGCTCGTTGTCTCGTGCAACGCATGGTGTGCGTGTCTAGGGATAAGGGGCTGCGAGAGGGAACTTCATGTACACTTACCAGATATGCAGAAGAGGAAGACCTTAGTGTCTGCAGAAGGAGCAGTTGGTATAAAGCAAAGAAATAATTTAAGGATTTTTCAAGTGGCAATGGGAACTTCGTGTGTTTTAACCATTGCACTCAATTGCATGTGATTAGTAGTGTCAAAAAGACAAAACAGATGCACTTTTGATTAATGCTTTTAATTGTTCTAAAACATCATTTTGAGGTGGTTATGGTTCGTAACTCTTGTCTAGAGAGAATAGTTATTTGGATACTGGAAATCCAAAGACTTGAAGGTTTTTGTGGAGTTTTTAAGATGGATATGTGTGTGTGTGTGTGTGTGTGTGTATACATTTATTTTCTCTTATGGACTAATGTTTTAAGAACTATCCCTCTAAATGTCATTTAGCTGTAAAGGTTAATTTTCACACATTGCCTGAAAGAGATTGAATGTAAATTCGGAAACCTTGCTTTATTTTCTAGAGCAACTTCTGATTTATTAAAGCTAATTATTTAAAATCAGATCCCTGCAGCTTAAATAGATGGGATTCCAGAATAAATTATTGCAGCCTAAAGGAAAAAGCTGAAAAAGCTTTTTTTTCCTTTTTTTCTTCTCATTTTAACTGTGCCTATAGTGTTTGTCACTAATATTGTTCACTTCCTTATAATGGAATTGCCCTATCAGTAGCAAATGAAACAGCATCAACAGAAATCAGCCTTTTAACAAGGTAACAGTGTTACAGTGTAATGTCTGCTATTATCATGTTTGACATTTGTGATATTTAGATATTGTTGGGTGGCAAGGAGGAGCAATCTGCTGTTCTACAATTCTCTTTAACGTCTAGATTCCAGAGCTGTATTCAGGACACAGCTGATTTAAGGTAATAAAATCCTCAAGCGTTTAACCGTTAAGATCAAACACAAGGGGAGGTCAGTTGTTGTTAAAAATAGAATTTAATTCAAAAATCCTTTGGACGTGTGCAATATAATTTACTAACATGTCAAAAATGGAAAAGTTTATCAATGAAGGGTTGTGATGGCTCTATCTGCTGGCATGCTAACAGAAATCAGGGGAAATCAATAAATATAGTAAACAGATGCATATAAATTGAAGCTCTTGGAAGATACTCTTGGGAAAATAAAATGGTGTTATGGTGCTGTAGACTTAACTTTAAGCAGATATTAAGACTTCAAAATCTTCTAACTTTTAAGATGAGATTTGGGGCTGAAGTTCCTGTAAGATTTTAGTTTGTGGTCTTATTGAGATGCCAAAGTTAGTTACACCCTAACTTTGGGAAAACTCTACACTGGGAATACAGCTGAGGGAAGAGAGCAGTCCTTTTTGATTAGAAATACACTATAATTCCTGGCTTCCACCAGGTAAGAGATTATTTGCAAGCCCACTACTGCTTTGTAAAAACCTATTGTACATGATTTTGAATTTATAAATGAAAAATGTTTATACCTGGAAGGTACTGTTAGTGCTAAAGAAACAACAGAAAATATCAAAATAATTATAACGTCTTTCAAAACTGCTGTACCTGTTATCGTACCTGTTATCCTGCAACTACTTGTATCTTGGGCAATTTTAGAGCTGGGAGCTCAAGTGCTGCTGTGTGCAGTTAACACATGCACAGTTAACATAGTTACCTTGAAGAGCATCTCGTACACATAGTGACCGTGCAGTGTGTTTTACAAATTCACATTCTGTTTGGTGATAAGAGCTGCATTTCTGCAAAAAGCTAGGGTTTGTGGCATGAGAGGCAACTCCTTAACCATGTGCAGCTTTGGGGAAGCACAGGTTCTTTCGGACTGGGTGGGCAGACAGGGGAATTTGGAGACTTGAAAATCAGAAGTTTGTTTTGACCATCGTGCGTGTGGCCTGAGAGGTAGGTGGACCCTGCCAAGGGGGAGGAAATGGCTGCGGTGACATTGGTAGCTGGGAGCGACCTGCAGAGCAGGGACACGTGAGCTGTGAGGCCTTCAGTGGCTGCGAGGGGATGGCACAAAAGCTCTCTGCAGGGGGAAGCTTCTCTGTGTTCTTTCTGAAATCCTGTTGCTAAAATGGCTCTGAAAAGAGAGCTGCAGCTGTGCTGTTTTTAGGTGTGGCTTTATCTCCAGCTATTGAGTGTAAAACCTGCTCTTGTTCCGGAGAAAGAAGTGATTCTGGGCACGCTTGTTGTTTAGCAAGACAGGGTGGTGTCTCTGCCGCCCTGTACTCAATCCTGCAGGTGTCCAGATTTAAGCACACGGTCAAATCGTTGCTCAGCGGGTGAGCAGTGGCGATTGTCACCCCCATGTTTGTAGCTAGGGGCACGCAGGGCTCATCGCCTCGCTGAGCTGACTTTGGTACAGGTGTCACTGAGTTGCTTCAGCCCGTGAGTCCACACGCGGGCAGTTCCTGCAGCTCAAAGGCAGGGTAAGGTTTTATACTGCAGTTAACTCTGTTTCTGTGATGGCAGTTGGGTATTAACTGTGTTTCAGAACTGCTCTAAATCTTTGGAAATAAGTACTCTGTCTAGATGTGCAACCTAATGTATGTGTTTGCCTTAGTATTTGTAGCTCTTAATCTTCTGCTTTTCTGCTTCTAGTTTAGCCTCACAAAGTTGTCTTTTCATAGAATCATAGAATGCTTAAGGTTGGAAGGGACCTCTAGAGATCATCCAGTCCAACCCCCCTGCACACACAGGGTCCCGTAGAGCACGTGGCACAGGACTGCGTCCAAGCGGGTTTGGAAGATCTCCAGAGAAGGAGATCTTCTTTTCTCTTGTTGCCCTTTTATATTATGTTCTTGTGCAGACTGTATTTCTTCTTATTTTTGTCCTTTTCTTTCTTTTAATCTAGGTTTTATTTAACTAAGACTGTAGGTGTGGTGTGTTGTTGTTTATGGGGCTTTTTGTTTGTTTTGTTTTCCCCTGGAGTCACCGAATTAGACCTTTCGCGTGCCCCCCTGCGAGCTTAGCCACGGCAGGACAACAGCGCGCTCCTGTCGCACCTCAGCGAGTCGGCGCGCTGTGAAGACGGCCCTGGCAACCCCTTTCCCAGCACGGGAGCAGCGTGGCTGGCGGGGAAAGGCTCTCGCGGGCGGCCGGGGCGCGCAGAGCCGCCGGCCACGCTCACGTGAGAAGCTTCATTGCCTGCCCCGTCACCTGAAAGCGCCGCGCTGCCCTGCGCACTGCAGGGACCCGCTCTGCTGGGGACGTCCTGCCCGAAACGCGACTGTCCCGGAGTCTGGAATGGAACTGTTGTGGCTTCAGTTTAGTTGCCGGTGTTTGGTGCCGTTCTTGCTGTGAATTGAGGAGTATGCTTTAAAGTTCACGTGACGGTGTAGTGACTGGTGTTTGCCAGCTATTCTCTAAAACAAAATAAATTCTCTCTTTAGGTGCTCTTATACATGTTGGTAAGTGATCTGCTGGCCTGAACTATCTTTGGTCAGGCTTTACCTTATGACTAGCCAAGATACTCGATCCATTATTTTTCTTCTTGCTTGTTTCCTCTTTGTGCTCACACATGTGTGTCTTCAGAGCAAGCTGGATATTTGCCCTTTTGAGAAAGGAGAGTACTCCACAGCATGATTAAACTTGACATAATACGCAGGTTTTCACTGAAGAGTTGCTGATAAAGAATTTCCCTTGAGGAGTACATGGTGATAAGCCTTTTGAGTCAGGAGTTTGTCATGTTAGATTATGGGAGATCTGGAGTGATGTGGGGAGTAGGAACAGTTAAATATATGAATAAAACTTTCTTGATGGTTCATTATTTGTCAGCATTCCTTTTGCCATAAGACCTCAGATTAAGTTTGGGAGTCAAGAGTTGAGAGCACTTTGCAGATGAGCAATGTAAACTGATGGATTTCTCTATATATTAGAGTTGAAAAAGCCTGTTTCAAATTGAACCAAGAGTCAGTTAGACTCGTCCTAGCAGCAAAATGCATTACCCCATTGAAGATTTGCTTAGAACAGCGTGAGACTTGTCCCATCTTCCAAGAGCTGCTTAGCAGGGTAGGGACAACTGCAATAAGTGTTTCAGTGTTAGGGGGACAAATGCTCCTCCAGTGCATGCGCTGACCTCATTACCCACACTCACCTCTGGCTTTCACACCGTTGTCTGTTTTGATCCTGCTGTCCAAATCGCTGTCCCCTCCTTGGCACCGAGATCTGCAGAAAGCAGAGGGTGCTCCCGGGTGCTTCTCCACCCGTCTTCTCTCCAACTTGGGATGGATTCCCATCGCGGTAGGGCCGGGAAGGACCTGGTGCGGTAATGACTTCATGGAGCACCCTGGGGAACGTGCTGCTTTAGATAAGGGTCTCATTACAGGAGAGGTGGTTGGGAATGCCTGATCAGGAAGGTTTGGTTTGAAAAATTGCAGTGAATTATGAAGGCTGTAGTATTTGCTGCGTAATGTTAACAGTTAAGCGCCATAGGTAAGAGTATCGTTTTGGCTCAATTTGCTGATTTAGACTTTAAACTAAAAATAACATTTAAACCAAACCTTTCGTAAGATGCTTGTCTCAGAAAGCCATACAATTAAGATTTAAATGCTCATTCCCTGCCCATCCACTTCAGTAATACTCTGCAACAAAGCCACTCTGGCTGAAGGTTAGAACTGTTCTATGAATGTGCCAAAACTGTGATAACTGCTAATCAAGTGCAAAATAATCAGTATCGTGACATTGTATCATGGAAACTAAACATTAAATTAGTATTTTATTATTAGCTGTTGGGAAAAATACTAATCTTGTGATTATCAAATTTTCTTTGCTTTTCATTTCCGTCTAATACATGTTTAACTCTAGATAGCACATGGTTGCTATGGAAGGCCATTTCAAATGGGTTTTAATTTATAAAAGTGGAAGGGATTACCCCTCTCACTTAGTACAATGGAAGTAGATTTGGATGTATAGAATGTTTGCTCTCTTTTGAGGGTCAGAAGGATTCAGAACGATGGAAAAATAAAAGGGTCATGGCTATATGTGAAATATTTGAAAAATTGTAAGCAACTTTTCATGACTACTATATTCCTAGCTAGCTGTGCTCATCACTGTTGCTTTGTTACTGCTTGGTTAGTGTATATACTTACTTTCCTACATCAGTTTTCGTCTGTCATATTTGTAAGTAGCCTAGACAGGAGAAGGCCTCCCATTTAAATGTGCAAGAGAGGTTCTTTGTGCACATTTCCTGTGCCTGTTTCATTTTGAATTTATCTTTCTTGAAGATTCTTTCTTGAGTGCCTCCTGTTTTGCCCAGTATTGCAGAAGTTATTGTTTTAGGATCTTATGGAGTGGTACTGAACTTGTCTACTTCTGTTGAGATATGTTTGCATCAGAGAGTGTCATTTGTCTGTTTCACGTTTGTACCGTGATCATCTTGTGATCAGTTGTTATGCACAGAATGTGCTCCTCATTTTCAACTGTTTCCATTTCTGGCTGCATATAAAGTTATTGGTCTTCAAGTGCAAAATGTTGAGTTTTTGTTTCATTTTTGTTTCATTTTTGTTTGAGCTTTTTCTTGTTTCTCTTATTTTCATCACTATACTTACGATCCTTTCTATAGGTTAATCAAATGCTCCCTCAAATTTGAGGTGTCAGCCAATATGTTTTATCAACATATTTTTTTTTGTACCTTTGGTGTGTTATTCATTAAAATGCAAGATGAGATAGGCATTAAGGTTTGTCCCTGACCTTCCCCAGCTCTAACCTTTGTTATTATATATTTTTCTATATATAATATATATTATGTATTTATATATAATTACATACTATATACTGGTTATTGTTAAACACATACTATGGGTATTTAGTACCAGAGTATCTACAAAACTGTCTCCCAAGTCGAGTCCTGCTAGGTACACAACCTACAGCACTGTGCTAACCTCTCAGTGTTGGGTTCTGTCAAGAAAGCGTCTTTAAGAAGTCTCCTGAATTTGGTGAGTGTCCTGAAAGTGTGTGTGAGGTTAACTTTGAAAAAACCTGCCCTTGATGTAAGGAGCACCACAGATGATCCTGCCTCTCCATTTCTGTTGATAAGTACATCAGCATCGTCTCATCCATGTTCAGTTTGAATTATAATATTACAAAACATTGATCTTAGGATTCTTTTCTAAATTTTCTTTGGGGTGCCTCTTCAGGTGGAAATACAAGCTATTATTTTTGATGTAGTGGCGATGATGATTTCTGTTTTATCATTTTCTTGCTTAAGTGTCCTGACCTGTCCTGAATCAGCTGACACTTCAAAGAATGATGATATCACAAAGTCACTTTGTGACGATATCACAAAGTTTTAGCCCTCAATTTCAACCATTCTGTAAAAGGTTTCTTTAGTGCTTTTTTCAATCAGTAAGTACAACCTGGGGACTTAAATTTATGTGCTCCTCAAAGTTTTGAGCTTGTTAATTCACTTTGTGTTTGTTCTTAAAGAAATCAAAGATTTCCTTTCCTCGTGCACTGGGTTCATCATCTTCCTTGTCATTAGTAGGAAGTCACTGTGGCTAATGTTCCAGTAATGTTAATAGTTGTTCTAGTAATGCTGTTCACTTGCCTTCTAGAGGCTTCCCCTTCCACTCCTGCGTGGTAAATAGAGCACATAACCAAGGGAGGTGGTACCAGCCCTGAACAGTTAGCAAGGGAACACAAGTGATGGGAAGGAGAAGAGAAAGGGAAAGCGATCTGCCCATGAAAGTAGCAGGGGTTACCAGCACATGGAGCTCTGGACTCTCTATCCCACACTGGGGCCATACAGTATTTCCTGAGAACCTGTTCAGCTCTTTACCTGACAGTTTGTAATATCCAGTTTGTTAATAGAAACCCAGTTTCCACTGTGTTCCACGTGTTCCACATTTATGGGCTTGGATTAAGAACTGAGAGCATTTGATACCTTGCTCCCCATCCCTCTCTCTGTCCCTTCCTCCCTATAGGTAAAGGGAAGAAAGCTGCTAACCATAAAACTAACGCTATAGATCTTCACTTCTTTAAACACTAATGATTTACACTGACAATGTTACTGTAACCTGAAAAGAATTGACATTTTTTGAGGCAAAACTGCTATGTCGCTATGAGGACTTTGTATTTAGGATTGTCAATAAAGTTTGAATATGCAGGGGATGTTTGGTTGCATTCAGAGTATTTAATATAATTTGATTTTATTAAAACAGATGATCTGTCACAGCTTGTCCACTATACCTTCACAAAGTCAGTGTTTCGACATTCTCCAGACTGGCATCTGTAAATACCTGGTAAGTAACATTGTTTTCTATGTGAACTTGTTCATATTGAATTTTCTAATGGTCTGATTAACCCTCAAAATCATTTCTTCCATGTATGTCATGTATTCTATGCATAATTTCAGCATTTGCAACAAAACTGAGCACAATTAGTGAAGTTTGAAAAATATCCAGTTTTTTAGTGTCCAGATGTGTGTGTGTGTGTGTGTATATGCTTTCTCCTGTGATTTTTAAATACTTCAGCTTGTTTTCAAATGAAACAGCCATAAATGAAAGTGTTTTTTCTTCTTAAAAGAGTAACCAGCAACCTTAAATGAATTTTACAGTCTTACTTTTACAAATCTTAATGCTCCTTAATCTCAGAATGGGGGCTATTTTGTATCTACATAACCCATTACTGGGTTATGGGATTCCCAGGGCAGAGTTTGAAGAGCAGCTGTCTTTGATACTTGGTGCTTGGTGGGAGGACTTGCGTGTCCTGTTACTGAAGCAGTTCTGGGATCTGATAGGTGTTCGCAGTTCACTTTATTGAGGCCTTCCTAAAAAATCCTAGTCCAGAGCTTCCATAGGAAGTGGCTTGTCCAGAATTGTATTCTGGTTTGAGGGTTTCTTTTTTTGAGGCAGGGGTTTCCACTGTTCCTACAATCAGCTTGTGTGTTCTAATGCATGGCCCTCGGAAGGCACAATGTGAGCACTGATTTTTACCGTTGCCATTGCCCTGCCCCAGGGTCTCTGATGTGCTGATCCAGCAGCTGGATCCCTCAGCAGGGGAGGGAGGCCTGTGTAGGCAGTGTCCCACGCTGAGACTTCCTTGAGTATCTTACCTGCTGGATGGGCATGAACCGAAGCGCCTCTGTTCGGGCGTCTTCCAGCTTGTTGGTTGCAGTGGGTGTTCAGAGCCTGGCTAATTTGAGGCTTCTCTCTCTCTACTGGCAGCCTTCTAGCTCGCTCCCGTTGCTTGCTGTATGTGGTTGGTCAAGATCATCTTCATTAGTTTGGTGAATTGTTATTTGCTGCCTCCCTGTCTGGAATGCATCGATGTCTTGCCCACAGTTGCAGTCCATCTTTGTCACATGGAAATGTCATCTGCAAAACCCCAAACTCTGCAGGTAGCCCGTGTGAGGTCAGATTGGCGCGAGAGGTTGCTGGCTCTTTGCTTGCCCATGCAAAGAGGAAATGCGCCCTCCTGCTTCGGCGCTGCAGTGAGGCAGGGTCACTGTAGGCATCTTGGTGTCTTCCAGTCGAGTTCCTGAGGCACCTGTGGCCTCCATCCAGAGGCCGTGGGCGCTGTTACAGCCCCTCCAGGAGGTCTCTGTGCTAGGGCGCACTGCTGCTCCCAGCACCTCTTGCCACACGTGCCTGGGTTTAGACTGTCATTTTACATGATGGACTGACCTGGAAAGTAGTTACTTGGCACCAGTGGGTGTCGTTGCTCCAGCTACCAGTTTCCCTTCTTGGTTGGCGCCATCAAGTGTGTGTCAGCTGGGGAAATGCTGCGGCATGAAGAGCTCCGGGGGGGTTGGTGCAGCCCTCTTGGACTGTCTCCTGCAGGCTGCACCGCTCTCCATAGGAGACCCTCATCCGCCCCGTGGGATCATCAGTCCTCACCACGCAGCAGGAAATCGCCACTGCGCTCATCAGGAGCCGGGTTCACCGGGTCCCCACTGCTCCTGTTTTTCTCCATTTTTGTGAGGGTTCTTTTTACCTTTTAGAGGATTCTGCTGTTACTTGTTCTAACAGCCTAAAAATCTAAAGGAGATTTCCATGCAGTGTCTTTTGTAATGCTTTCTGGTTTTTCTGTAGAATTTGATGATTAAAGCATTTTTTCCTCAAGTCTAGGTGATACGGGTTTGGTTTTACTTGGTTTCACTGCCTTAGTTCCTTCCTTTTGGAGTAGTCATTAAGCTACTAATGCTCCATCAGAGGACATTCCAGTATTTGGGAAGATACAAAGAAGTTCAAGTCTTTCATGGTTCCTTTGTTTATTTTTTAACCATCCCACAAGTAATCATATGAAATCACTTTATTGGTATTTTTCTAAAAACTGGTATCAGCCCACCATGTTCAGCTATCAACTACAGTTGGCTTACCTAAAAAAAATCTACTTTGAGTGCAGAGCAAATTAGGCTTCTTCAGCACTGCTGAAAGTACAACTTTTTTGTTGAGGTAAATGGTGCTACGTTAGTAATGTGTGATTTTTATGTGTTTTTTTTAGGAGGACAAAGATATAGCATAGTTATGAATAGTGTTTCAAAATTCAATTGCTTTTTAATTCATCTCATCTAAAAACAGACTTTTTTTCAAAATTATTTTAACCAATGTGTCTGCAAATTCTTACTCAAGATGACAGTCTCATTTTTGCAGCGTGTAAGATCAGCCCAGCTGTGGAGCCTTTCGCTCTAGTTTAACTCACCTCCTAACGCTCTCCTGCCTGTCGGGCTTGCAGAATTTCTCGCACTGGCCCTTGACTACCCGGTAGCCGCTTGTCCTTCTGGAGAACAGAGCGGAGTTTCCTTCCCCGAGCCCTGCGCTGCTGTTTGGAGGCACGCAGGGGCTCGTCTCTCCCATGACGGAGGCTGAAGAGGAAAGCCCTGCTCGTGAGGAAGGTCCCTGCGCGTGTCCCTGACGTCGTTCCGAGCGCCGGGGTTCTCCTGGGTGCTGCTCAGATGAGTGATGCTTGTTCAGGGGCATGGAATGGAGATGTTGCCTTCTTACCTTGCTCCAGCTGCTGTGAGCTGCCTGTTTGGTCACTTTGGAAATCCAGTGGCTTAGGAAGTGGAGTAACTTTTTAAAACTTGTGCATGGTAATTTGGATGGGGCTTTTTTGTTTTGAAATGCCAAATAAATTCTGGGTTATATTGCTGAAAAAATACCCTAAATCTGTGCTCTCAAATTGATTCCTGATTTTTTGTCCTCTTTTCCTAGCTTGTAACATCACACGAAGAATAGTTGACTTCTGGAAGGCCTGCAAGCTGCAGGAATTTAAAGAAGGGATGGAGTCTCTAAATTCTTATCCTGCCCCTTTTATAGGGAAGGAAGTTGCTCTAAATACCAGGCTTTCGGATTTGGGATTTTCAAATGGGGAAAACTAAAAGCATTCCTCATTGAGAAAAGGCCCAAGACCATCTCTCTCATGTACACTAATCTAGAGGTGTATCACTAAGCTCTTGAGTTTGCTGATCAGTTTTACTTGTACTTTGCTTGTGCATCTTTGCAAAATGTAGTAAACGGGACGAGTCAGGCCGTCTTTAACAGGGATGTAATGTGTCGTTTCCCCCTTCTATTGATACGAGTGTCACTTTCTAGGGAAAACAGGGATTTCTGAAAATGCAGGAGCATATGTTACTTTGCTTCTGCTGAATTCAGTATCTCTAGTAAGAGAGAAACTCTGCTGTAAACACGTGGATCTACAAGCAAAAAAAAAAACCAAAAAACTGTAAAAAGTGATTAACTTTATTTATTTTTTTTTTTCCCCCCCACCCCCACCCCCTCCTCAAAACAGGTTGGATTGGTTGTAATTCCCGATAGCACAGCTGGATCTGTTCTGTGTGCCATAAATAAGCTCTTGGATCAAGCTTGCATCCTAAATGAAAATCTGCACAAGTTCTTAGCCTCTTGTTGTTATAGTCTTTTGTACTTTCTGCTAACTTTAGACAAAGAGGATGCAGAACATGTACAGAAAAGGTAATGTTGCTTTTCTAGTCTCTTTGTTTCTGCCATGAAAACCACAAGTGTATAGAGATGTTAAATGAAAGAAGTCTTTTTCCTCTGCTTTTTTCCTTCCTTACTCTGAAAAGGCATTTGGATTAAAGAAAAGCTTCTGTAAATTTAGCTGAAGTTATTTAAAAATGTAACTGAAGCAGCTTTCATTTTAAAGCTTAAGACAGTTGTTGTAGTCAGAACAGTACTGACTTGAGAAAGTCAGAATTTATACCTCAGTATTTAGATTGAACCTTTCATTTCAGTAGATAGAGCCACTTGTAAAGGATTTGACCTCGTAAGTTTACCTTAAATATTTGTGCTTTATAAAAACTTCCTGGGCATAATTTTATAGACTGTCCATGCATTTGATTTAAAAAATAGATAGAAAATATAGATAAGAGATACCAGATTTAAACTAGTCGGTTTACTCTGCAGAGGAAGTGTCTTTAAACAATTTAAACGTGTAATTTTTCCTTTAACTGCTCCATATTCAAAATATCATTGTTCAAAGCTCACTGAGTTTTAAGATGTTTAGCCCTAGATTCCTCCTTCATTTATACTATTTAAGGACCTATGTATTACAAAAAACAGGTTATTGTTTTCTTTCTAGGTCTGAAAGATTCAGGCGTACCTGATTTTTAATTAAAATAAAAATTGCTTCCCTGCTACATCAGGAGTTTCAGCAACATTTATATGCTGAACCCATTTTTTTTTCCCCTATGTTGAACAGAATTTTAGAATATTTTTAAGTTTAGCATTTTCTGGCCCAGATGTGCTGCCTCAACATCAGTAATTTGTAAGCATAATTGTGACTGTTGTCTTCACCACAGGAGCACGTTTCCTTGTACACATGTGAAGTCACAGAAACATACTTGGAGTAAGTGTCTTTTTGGTGCATTTTTGCACATTTTTGTTCTCTCTTCCTCTCAGGGATCTGCTGTGGGGATCGTGCGTGTCCGCACTAGCTCTCCTGCCCCGCTTGCTGAGGCTGATGCTGCAGAGTCTTCAAGTGAGCCGGATCTGCCGGGAGGAGCTGCCCGTTGTAGCTCAGCTGCTTCGCTTGCTGATGCAGCACGGTCAGCTCAGGAGCCACATGGTGACAAACGAATTTCTGGTGCAACAGATCATCAAGGACATCATGGTAGGAATCTTGCTGCTGTCTCGCAGAGACTACACATGTATACCTCACTCTTTATGTTTAAATTTTGGCAAACCCTGGGAAAAAAGACATTGTAAAAAGAGTTACAGTCTTCTTTCTTGCCTTGGCAGAGCAGCCTCTGTCCTGGGCTGCTCTTTGTCTGAGCAGCTGTGCTCATCACACTGAGGACAGTTTGGAAGTTTAGCATCCAACCCAGGGGCCCTGGACAACAACCTGCTGCAGGACAAAATGCCTCGGAATTGGATTGCTGCTTCCATTGGTACCCTTGTTAGCTCTGATGGTGTCAGCATCAGAGGGAGGAGCAGCTGTTTTTTATTTTTAAGGGCTTTTAAACCCCTTACGAGCGTGAAAGGGGGTGTGTGACTGCCCTCTCGTCCATAGTGTTCTGCTGGTAGCAGTTCTCATGAAGGCTGCGTAAGCAGAACCCTGCTCAGTTACATGTTTATTGGCTGTACACTGCAGAATTGGAAAGCACTGTAATCAAAGTTAAGGAGAGGACATCTAGTGTCATTCATATACTTCAGAATATAGCACTGACTGGCTGTACCAAGCAGTAATATAATTTCAATATTAACAGGTATATCATGTTTCATTATTTAAATAAAAAGATGTCACTGTGTGCAGGTGAATCAGGCCGTTTTAAATCTTTAAGAGTGTCTGGTTAAGTGTAAAAACAAAGTCTGCACACCTTTACTGATGGTGACGTTAAGCTTTATGTTTTTTCCCTTCTTCCTAGACCCTGAAGAGCGGTGACGTTCAAGAGCAGTGGCTGACAGACCTCCATTACTGTTTCAACATCTACCTTGCCTCTCATTCCCAGGGCCCCGGCCCTATAAACACAGTATATTAAAGAGGTGGAACTACATTACTGTAAAGCATTTATTTGTTTTGTTTTGAATAGCTGATGTTGGAACAAAGCTTGTCATTTTTTGTAAGCGAAACTCAGAATAAAGATTTTACAAAGAACTGCACCTCTCTCTCTTTCCCTCTCTTTAAGCAAGGAAATGCAACTTGACTGGAAGGGGAGTTACTACGTGTGGTGGCCACAGGGAAGGGTCTGCCAGGCAAATCCAACCTTCGTGAAGCTTAAGTGCTAGCAGAGAAATGGAGAGACTTTTTTTGACTCCAAATCACCTGTTATTTCCAAGTATCATATTAATTACAAGATTTATATTATGCTGTATGATTATGTAATACAATGGTGAAAAAAATCAGAATACAACATACTTTGAAACTAGAGCATATACATATATATATTTATTTATGGTGACTTCATACTTTGAAAGACTTTCTGCAACATAAATATTTTGCAAAGGTAGTTCCAAAATTATTTTGAAGAACTTCATTTCTTTTCCATAATGGGCCCCATCTTCTCTTGTCTTTTGTAGAAAGCAGACTCCTCTTGTGTATGTATAAAAAGACAATTCTTTTATTAAAAAGAAAAAAACAGTGATTATATCAAAGGATAAAAAATGCAAGCTGTGAAAAGAAATTTATTTACTGAGAATTTTATATATATATATTTATGTGTATATATTTAAAAATGTCTCTGACTCTCAGTAAATATATATATATATATGTATGTTTTTCCCTGTCAACATTTCTATTTACCCCTCCAGCAGTCTATAGCAAGCTAAGACCTAACCTGTTTCTTTGGTACAAAATAGGCACATGAAGACTGTTCTTCCTTTCCTGTTAAGGCTGTGAAAAACACATATTAAATCTAAGATGAAGTGTAACTATGGTCTAACTGTTGAAACTTTAGCACATTTTTCCTCTTCTTTGAAACTACATTAATGAGCACATTCTTATATTTTTGAGAATGGAGAACTTTAGGAAAGTCAAGCTCCTGTCACCTTATTGCAGTGTCAGTCTTACAGCTTAACTTTCCAAATGCAGTTTGGATTTCCTCCTGGCAGTAAATAAACTAACTGTTGCATTTAAAAACTCATTTGCACACAAAATAAAATGACTCCAACTTCCCTCAAGTCTGCTTGGCATGTAATGTTTACATAAATACAAATTCAAAAATAGCACTTGCAGTTTAATAGGCGCTTACATTACAAAAAGTACCATTTGTACCGGCAGGTTTTAAGTTTTAACCATCTCATTTTGCTTAATGCTTGAGTCTTCTTGATTTTGCAGAAGTGGCTGATCTCATGTTGTATGAAAACTGCTTTGATTTTCCCATGTTCTCCAGCAAGTTAACATACTGTAGGTCGTTCACTGGAAAAGAACAGAATGATTTTGAGTTGCACGGGTTTGGAGGAAGAAGGAAGTGTCATCCCCACTGGGCTCCAGCTTCCGCACACAGTGAACTACCAGCAAAAGAATGGACCCTTTTTCATGACATCTCACTGTTAATTATCTGTAGACATAGTTATTTGCACTTGATACATCTTAAAACACTACTGCAGCTGTAATGGGGCTTTCATCTCCAAAACCACCGAGGGTTTTTATGCGGACAGGCGGGCACTGCTGTGGGCTGAGTTGCCGAAGACTCTGTTTAGCCCCGTTGCTGCCCCTTCCCATTAGGGACTGGCTCCTTTTTAGATTGTTTGTGTCCGTGGCTAAAGCAAATATTCTCCGAATTACTAGAAAGCAGAAAAGCAACATAAGGTGACCATTTTCTTCATAGTTCTGCCATCTAGCCGCACTTTTTAATTTATTTTTATTTATTTTATTTATTTATTTATTGTAGTCTATTAAAAACAACAACTATGTCATCCTTTCCCATTTTTGTGGAGCTTGGATGCCCAGGTCAGGCTAAATATTTAGTTTAAATCTGAGCATCCATGAACAAGACATCTCGTCATATCCAGGACCTGTTTCTTTCTAATGCCAAGAGCTCCAAAATCTCCTCCTCTGCACTGCTAAATCCACTTCCGTGTCCCCCATGAAACAAAACCTGGACTTACTGGTTTGTTGGCCTCCTGCAGAGACCCTCTGTAAATACAGCATCACCATAAAGCTCCCTGTCATCTACTAAAGGGCCCAAAGACATCTATTTAACACACAAACACCAAAAAAAAAAAAAAAGGAAAAAAACAACAATGTTGAGGTTGCAAATTCCTTTCAGTAGGTTCTGGAGTGGGAGAGGTGCAAATTTTAAAATACCTAGCTACTGTGTGCGTGCCTCATATTCTACCCCTCGTCCTTTCCCCCCTGCCTGCGCCTTATTCTGACAGCTCTGGACGTTCCAGTGCCCTCCGTGCGTTTGGGGCGGCTGCTGCCGCTGCACCCCGTGCGCTTGGTGCCGGTTTCCTGCTGCGCTTTTGTCCCTGCACCTTCAGCACGAGCGAAGGGCGCGTCAAACCGCAGGCTGCCCGCGTTCGCCTTCCCAGCTGCACCTTCTGCAAGGGAAGAAAGAACCCGAGCGGCCCGTGCTGACCTACTCCCGGCACCTCCGTCAGCAGCCGGGCCCTGGCATTAGCCACTGACAGCTCTGAACTTTTCCAGCTGGCGCGACGCCGTCCCGCACGGCGGCCGCCCGGCGCGCTGTCGTCTGGGAGCCGGGGAGGCTCCCCGAGCGCCGGAGAGGTGCATGAAGGCAGCCACTGTTCCGCGGGACTGGGCAACGTTCCTATCGCTGTCCTGCTCGTCACCGCGTTATGAGAGAAAAGGCCACTCCAACCTCAAATGAAAGCCTTTAATTTCAGGAGACAGGGAGAGCTGTTGTCCTGAAATTAAACGAGAAGTGTCATGTGCTAAAGCTATTTTAAAATTCAGCTTTGTGACTGCATGAAGAGAGAGCAATGAAACACCTGTCTGATACCTCTTAATAATACACAGTTATTTCAAACAGAGGGAGGAAAAAACCCCTGTCTCTTCATGAAAGAGAAATCTCACAATTCTAGTTTAAATTCAAGGGCAGCTCTACTGCTGGATCTCTTTTAGACTTCAAAGTTTTGTGAACTAATGGGAAAAACATATTTTACTTTCCTTTGCAAGTTACCTTAACTGCTGGCTCAGTGACGTATCTGCTTCGTCACGAGAGCATCAGGATCCCCCTGCGGCCCCTCCCCGAGCTGCGCGTGCCCAGGGCCGGCGCTGCGCGCGGGGAAGCCCCCGCAGCCGCCCCGCGCGCCCCGAGCAGGGCTACAACACCCCGGGAAACTCCCAGAAAGGGAATTTACTAAACAAGCAATAAGCGTGATGACGGCACGGAGCCCAGCGTCACTCTTAGGCTAGTTGACAAAGCACTGCCACAGGTATAAAAGTTCCTTTCTTTAGTGGCTCATACCGGGTGTTTTTTGAAGCTCTTCTGCATTATGTAGTATAGCCCCATCTGTCCACATGTCTTATTGGACTGTCTAAATCCTGCCAAGTTTCCGCTGCTTTGCATTTGCTTTAGGGTATTGAAGCTGATACTGTCCTGATAGCAGTTTTAAACATAATATTTCAGGTACCAACAGAACCAAGGATTTTGCAAGGTCATGGCGCCTTGGCTTCTGCTATGAACGCCGGCTTTCTTTAGAATAAAACTTATTCCGAGTGCATTTGTATGAAAGAATTGAGGCTCTATGCACAAGACAGGACCCCCAATATGACATTTTAGAAGACCCAGTGTGACATTTTAGAAGAAAGAAGAAAAGGCCAGGAGTAGATGCACATGAACATGAATTGTCTAATTAAAAAAGCCCGTTTTGGGGATGAGTTACTATCTGTCTGGATAGTAGCTGTGGATTTTCACGTCCTTGTACATGAACTCAACCATATGTTTCTAACTGGGGTGCGTAAATTCTTAGTACACATAGTAAAGAAAAAAGGAACCACTGTCATCTGTATTTCTATAGTGTTGGTAAATACATGGGCTGATAAACCAAAGTATTAGCATCTCTAAGCAACTGTAAGCAAAGGTGAGTGTAGAGTGTCTATCATCTGGCTTATCGTTATGGAACGCCAGCATGGTAAGGTCTTTCCTAGAAACAGTTCAATGAAAACAGGTATTAATATATGTAATTCAATATGAAGATAAAAGAACACTGCTCAACTAAAGATGTTCAAAAGTAAAGAAAGAAACAACATAAAAGCACAAGAGGTTGGCAGTAGATACATATTTGGATGTGAGAGTCTTGAACAGATTTTTTTTTTTTCCTAAGATGAAATTTAGATCATTTATATAAACATTAACAGTTATAGGAACATAACTGGTTATTTTAAGGTGTGTTTTTCTTACCTGAGGCCAGATGCACTTCAGAAAGTTTAAACTTAGAGGGAGGTCTTGTAGGCTGATACGCTTTGCCTTCCTGAGAACGTCCTTTATGAAACAGCATGGACAGACTTTTGTTTATCAGCTGAAGACATGGTTATATGTAGTTATACAACATTTAACTCAGCTACAGCTTCATCTTAATCCCCAAAAGATCTTCATGTAGGTTTACATTTATGGTGAGAAGACTCATGAGACATTCTGCATGACATGAAATTGCCACCACCCTCACAGACCTTTACAGAAACTTTGAATATGTCTTGCAGTGGCTCCGTAACAATACACATTAAAGGATCATCAGCTTTATTTTTTAATCCTTTTTGACTATCTAAGCTACAGAGCCATGCTAGAAGTGACCTACCACCTGTTAACATACATGTAGCTAGCACATGCCCACTCCATCAGTAAGCTGCAGTGGTGCTCTAAGTTTCCACATTAGGAACTTAAGTTTTAAAACCATTTTTCCTCTACTATTGCTCCAAGATGCATTCCTGTGTACAGTACACGTTTGGGCATTGTGCAAAGCAGAGTGGTGCTATCATAAAAAGATAATAATGATACTAAAAAAAAAAAAACATTTTCCAATAAAGAACAGCTATTGTCAAACAAAAAAGGTAGTAAACCTGAAGAACATACTCTTAAAATTATTTAAAAAAAAATCAAAATGCCAAGAAGTTGTAAGCAATGCTTAAGAATCCTTAACAATTAACAAACAGTTTATATCATTAATCATCACTAGATACCTCCAGAAAAATCCCAAATACAGGGAATGCTGTTAATTACAAAAGCAAAAATGTAATTCTTAAAACTAAAGTATAGTGAAGACAATGAAAATAGAGTGAAGACAGAATTACCATATATCTGCTTAAGGATGGCCTGCTTGCTTGTTTTGGGGGCTGCACTTGCTTTGTTTACAGATTTTTGATTTCTGCACGAAGAATCAGGTTTCAGAGGGCTGTGGCTCAGCTGTTTCTTCCAAGCAACCTGAACGAAGAAGGCAGCTGCCTCTCGTCTCCATTTGTCTTCATCTTCCTCGCGCTGCCGCTCGGCCCCCAGCAGCTGGAGCAGCTCCCGCCGCAGCCGGTAGCTGCGGAGCAGAGCAGAGCAGAGCACTTGTTTTACGTGACCTGCTTTAACTCCAGTGCTTTCCATGCACCAGTTCACAGGGCAAATTACATGAGTAACTGGGAAGACTGAACTCCCACTGATGTGCTAAGGCACTTGGGATGAGAAACATTTGCTCTGAAGGCAAAGGAAGACCTGGGTTCAATTCTAGAGGTTAATTTCCTGCAGTTGTTATAGATTTGGCACTACAAGTAACGAAAGTTACAGTACTGCAACATCAGCCTATCTGCTGCTTTGTAGTATACAGAAAACCTGGAAGAGACAAAAACTATATATGTATTTATAATATTTATGATTTTATTTAAGACAAACCTGAGCTTTCCACCCACTCTGAATATTCTCGCCTTGGTTTCACCAGTCTCCCAGTCTCCACCATTTCGCCTTCCCTTCGGTTGTTCCCTGTCCAGCCTTGCCGTAGGTGCTGTGCTCTTGCAGGTGCTCCCTGTCCTCTTCCCAGGGACAACTACTCACCACGGGAGTGTGTGCTTAATGGCACCAGCAAAAAATGCCCTTGAATTAGATATTCATGTTCCAAAAAAATCAGTATTTCACACTCACAAATCAATTAACTGGCCTGCTAATTAATTCTGAATCTTCCCAGTATAGACCTGTCATAAGTTAATACTTGTAAAATACTAATTGTGTTTGGTAACAGGCCACAACACCCCAATCACCCTTCCCTGTGGCATTCAGAAAGGCATCTACTGGGTGTCTCACTAGAGGGAGTAACGAAGGGGGGAGGAGGAGGTGATTTGGTTCTGCTAGCCCATCTCCAGCAAGCTGTAAATGAGAAGTCAACACAAACTGGCACAGATTCTTTAAATATCAACAACACGCCAAGGAACTAGGCAATTCAAACACAGCCGCTGTCATACACAGAAAATCAGGACATAAAAGTGTGTTACCGAATGCCCAATGGACATGCTCAGTTGAAGCACCCATAATTTTAAACTTTCAATAGATTTTACCTCTGTAAAATTTGCTGTCTGAGACAAATGCATTTAATCTTAGAAGAGTTTCAGAATTCAGGCCTACCTGGTCGTACAGTTCACTGAAGTCTGCAACAAATGCGGGGAGTAACTGTATCTTACCAATAAAAGTTTGTAGTGGCCTACAAGATGTCATGCATTGTACTCATTTAGAACAGCAAGACTTTAAGAGAAAGACTAAAAATGATGCAATTTTGTTAAAAAACAAGTCACTTTTTTAAAACTTTTCAATGAAGTATGAGAGGAATAGAAAGTGAAGGGGCAGGTAACTACTGTGACTTGCTAACATAACTTTTGCCAAGAATGGGACGTGTGAATACTTCTGAAGGAAAAAAAGCAGGGGGAACAGTTGCAGTTGAACAGAAGAGACTACTAAGCCACTCTCTTGGGCTTCGTGTGGTCTTCGCACGTAGTTATGATTGGGTGTTTGTAGAGAATTTCTAGGAACTTTTTTTGCAACAAGAAAACAACTATGAGCCTCTCAAGCAGGGAAGATGTAGGCAGTTAGGAATGTTTTTCCTTTAAGATTTTCCTGTAACTGATCAGTCAGATTCTAGTGAGAGAGAAAAAGGGGGAGTTTGATGCTCTGTGAATTTGGGATCCCGCCTTCACAAACAACACTCAGTCGACAAAACTACCACGTATTAAAAGCCTGGATTCATTGGCACGGAGCCTCTGAATTTGAAGAGCCTGATGGCACTGTATGCACACAGCAGCAAAGGACTGGAACCGCTCGACGCCAGCTGGAGGCCAACAGTGACCAACTTCTGTCAACCCACCGCGGGCCCCGGGGGCTGGTGCCAGCCTCAGCGGCCCAGCCGAGAGCACGTCGCGCACGGGCTCTGAAAGCCTCGCTGAGCAGGATGAGCAACTGACCTTTGGCAAGGCACACCGCAGCACACGCTGCTCAGGGCTGTACTTTTCAAGTCTGTGGACTCTGGGAATTGGCATGTTCTTCGGAGAAAGGGAAGTTTAATATGCTCAAGTAGACCAGCACCACAGTGATGGCAACACGGAGTACCACAGGGACGTACGTTACAGCCTGCAGCAGCTCTCAGTGATGCAGGAAATTACCACTATGAGATTTGCAGAGTGAGACAAACATATTTAATCCTAGCTTAGAGAAAGACCAAGACTTGAGCATGTATTTCATTAAAGTGTAATTCTTCCCTCACTGTCAGCAGGTACATGCTTCTGACCAGTGAAGGCTGGCCCAAACAAAAGCCCAACACAGGTGTGAGTGTGACCAAGCACCATACGTTAGGTACCCATGTAATAAGTATAATTAGCCATACAGGGCATGCGCAGTTAGGCATTTCAGAGAGAGCATCTAAGCACCTGTATTCAGAGAAGGGAGTCAGCACGAACAGCAGCCTGCTGGGCCCTAGCTGGAAATGCCGGAAATGCCCCTGACTCCTTGGCAGGCAAGGATCATCTAACCCGGAATCCACATCCCATAATACCTGCAGCATCTTTTGTCTGAGGTATATGTAAGTGCTCCTTTAAAGAAAGAGGCAGAATTCTTTTCTTTCAAAAAATAAACCTTGCCCTCTTAAATGGAGGGATACGGTCCAGTTGGAGGAGTCGGTCAGGTGCCATTCCTGATCCCTCTCAGTGCCTTGGTGTTGGACCCTGCCCTTTATATCATTAAGACAAAGAAGAAGTGACTGTGCTGTGGTCATCCTCATAACTTGGTCCTTCCAGAATCTTCGGGCGAGCTCCATGAGATGATCTGCTCTTTGCACCGTCAGTGAGGCGAATTTTAATTCTTTAGCGAGTTTTGCAAGTGCATCAGATCTTTAGCAAGTTTGCTATTGTTTGCAAATTTTAGTGAAGCGAGACGAGACCACCCTGCCCCTGCAAGACTTCCCATCTCTCTTTCTTGCTGCTATGGAAAGGAACTCGAAGTGTCTACCTCGTGTTTTTGCCACATCAGCAGTTGCCCTACAGTTTCCAATGTTAACTTGTTGCTCACCCATTAAGACAGTCCAACGCAGAGCTACAAAGATGATTAAGGGACTGAAACATCTGTCCTATAAGGAAATGCTGAGAGAGCTGGGCCTGTCCAGCCTAAAGAAGAGACGGCCGACAGGTGGCCTTACCAATGCGTACAAATACGCTAAGGGAGGAGGTCAAAAGGACTGAGCCAGACTATTTTCAGTGGTTGCCATTGACAGGACAAGAGGCAATGGCCACAAACTGAAGCACAGGAAGTGCCATCTGAACATGAAGAAAACCATCTTTCCTGTAAGGGTGACAGAGTCCTGGCACAGGCTGCCCAAAGAGGCTGTGGAGGCTCCTTCTTTGCAGATCTTCCAAACCCACCAGGACGCCACTTTGTGCCACATGTTCCGGGTGTCCCTGCTTGTGTAGGGGAGTTGGACTAGACGATCTCCAAAGGTCCCTTCCAACCTCAACCATTCTGTGATTCTGTTAACTCCTTCATGAAAAGTTCTGGGAACAATAGGCTTTGCACAGACATAAGACATGATGTGCAAGAACCACAGCACTACTCGCTGTTGCAATCCTGCAGAATTTATGATCTTCCTAACTGTTCTATACAATATTTGTAATTTTTTCAGACAGCACAAGTACTTTTATCTTTCTTCATTAATTCTTTGAAAAGCATATGCAATTTAACCCATCTTCAATTTACATATTTTGCACAGTGTTGTGAATCAGTAACTTCTCCTACTGCAAAGAGACCAGTCTATACATAGAACTTTCTGCATTTCATGCTGAGATAACATGTACTACTATTTTAACAGAGAGTTAGAATAAAAAGAAATGTGTAACACAGCCAAAACGTCAAATGGAATACGAAGTCTTCCACACAGGTAGCTGCCCAATATACCTGAAAGTTCCTATTAAATTAAATTAAATCTCATTGTGAAGAAAGTTGCGTGAGAACTCACTATACATCATTACACTTTATCTGAAAGCTATAGTCTGCTCTTACTCCTTCACGAAGATTCAGTGCTAAGTAAAACGTAGAAAAAGAGCTGATGGCAGATATTGAACAGTGTGAAAAATAAGTGATTTCTTTGCCTTGCTATTTACTATTGGCTTGAGGAATCGTCATAAATAGCAAAAGGAGACCAATGATGAAAGTACAGAAATAAGTGATATTGCACCCAAAAAAGTTGAAAATTTCATTAAAAAGGGCTCTATATGAATTAATCACATCACATTCCAACATTTTAACTTTTCATTGGAATAGCAATGTACTCACAAAAGTCATTCTAACTTTTACATTCCAAAAACAACAAAAAGATAAGCGGTATATTACTGGTCTGTAAATCCAATCTCATCATGGATATTATTTAGAATGATCACTTTTAAAGAGCACAGTAAAAGAGTAGCCAAAGGAGCCAACAGGAAATTGTTCAGCCAGCCTGAGTGTTCAAATGGTCACATTTCAGTTGAGAAACAAAAGCCCAGCCAGCTTGGACCATGGGCTGTCTGGCCAGGTACGTCACCTCTCTAGGAATGACCGGCCTCTGCTGCCCCAGAAAAAGGCAACGCTTTGCCATGTTTCCTAAATGAACTGTACAAAAAATAGTGTGTGAAATGCTGGTTCTCAAACTCCACAATCAAGCTACTACCACTTGTCTCTCAGCAACATGGGGTCTTGTGCAACGAGGAACCCAGATAACGCTCCCCTGTTCAAAATTAGCAACACCGTTGACCTTCCAAGCCAAGAAACATCACTCAAAGCAGCCAGCACAACATTGTGCCGCTTGACGGACTTGCACAGATATACAAAGGCCACAAAATCTTTTCTTTCCAAAGCAGCATGCTTGTCTAGCCAATTAGCTCACGACATAGCCTCCTAAATATTCCGTGGTTTAGTTATCCAGTTACAAGTCATGGCAGAATACAGTTTAAAGGTGTGTCAGTGTATGGTGGTGAAAGGACTGGTTACAAAAACCTGTGCTGAAAACCCTTATATTCCTACATGCACGTAAGCTTGCAAACAGACAGGACAGCAGTGAAATCTAAGCTCATCCAGATCTTGATCTGCTTCCTGTAAAGAAATACCAGTGCCTGAAACAGAAGTTGAATAACTTCTTCAATTATTACAAGTCATCACTTACCTCACACTTTTTATGAGATTACATAATTCTAGACCAACTGGAACACACTTCCAGTTGTTTGGTGAAAGATTATTAAATTCCTGATTTACCACTGAGTAATGTTATGAACAGAAGGACCAAATAAAGCACATTGCCAACAAGTCTAATGTAATTTCCATCTAATAGCACCTCAGTCTTCTCTAGCTACTGAACAGCAGTCTTTCTTACCTTCTCCACGTCCTCTGTATAACAGTAGCAGCATAGTTCTTTTTCCGAAAAAGCTCTTTCCTTCTTCTTTCTTTTTCTATTATCTGCATTCGAATCTCTAAAGGGATTTGTTCAATATTTGTACTTTGCCATGTGACAGAAGAACATAATTGATCATCCGCATTCTTGGGCCCAATTACTTCTGTTTTTTCCGAGTTCAAACTGTCACCAGAAACAGAAGAAGCTGATGGATTTCTTAGCACTGTTCTTGTAGATTCTTCCACAGCAGACAATGAAGGACAATTCTTTTTTGCTAATTCATTATTTCCCACATTGTTAGTTTGTTCTACAGCATGTACACTGCCATTTCTGTTATTTACAAATACGTTTTTGGCACTTCCTGGTCTACTAGAACCAGCTGGTGAACATCTCTCGTGATTTACCTCTTTATTTCTTGATTTCTGATGATGCCTTTTGCCCTTCGAAACGGTTTCACGCTGTTTCAAATTTCTTGCAATTCCACCAGCACAACTGGTGTTGCCCAAGATTACAGCAGTTCCTTTGCAGTGGTCCCCATTACCAGATGAAGACGGACCTGGAACTCTTGATTTTTCCCCAGCACTAGTGACGGTACAAGTAGAAGTATTCTTTCCATTCCTACGAACAAAAGCATTTGCCTCAGTGGTGTAGTCATCATGCTTTTCTCCATCCAGCTCTGTAGCTGCTGCAACTTGATGCTTCACTTCACTTTTTCTTCCTTCATTTTCTTTGCCATGGTGGAAGTGGACACAAGTTGACTTGCTTTTGGGGTGTTTTTTCAGTAATTCCTTAGCTAGAGAAATAGAAACAAACATGATCCAGCACAACAGAACTTATTTATCTATTTTGGGTGTTTTTCTTTGCTCAGTGACTTATCCTGAGTCACTTTGACACTTACTCTCAAAAGGGAAAACAGAACAGAGCCAAACACCTTCATGTACTTAACACTCTACAAATCTTTCTCTCACCCACTGAGTCAGATACCTAAAAAAAAACTCACATGGAGAAACTATGTCTTCACTGACTTTGATACAGGGACTCTCTCCAAGGAAACTAGCTTACCATGTGACAAAACAAGGTAGTCCGATTAACACACCTGTATGCTCAACGGCTACAGCAGTAATAAACTGTCACTGCTTCAAGCTAATTTGCTTCTTTGCTTTGCATGCTAAACTTCTGCTCTATCCACACTCTATTGTGATGCATAACAACCTATTCCTGCAGAGATAGTCTGATCTGCTGACCCAGGAAAACCCTGGTTTCTCAGAACTTACCTTGACACCCTAAATCAAACTAAAAACTCCTTTATATTTTTCCCTAGCTGCAAGTTTTCTTTTTCCAGTTTCCAGGCCCAGAGGCTGGAATTGACTATTGAAATTGACAGACTAAAACAATTCTTATCTAACTTTAGCCTGTATGAAAAGCTTAAATAATGAAAGAATAAGAAATGGTGGAAAAGAGCAGAAAAAGTCATACACACTGATTAGTGCACCAATGAAATGATGACAAACCTTGCCTGTTTTTATGACCTTCACTCTGAAGCTCTGCAGACAGGCAAGTCTCCTTTGGTGTCCCTTTGCTGCGACAAGCCTTAGCTGAATCTCCACTGCTTCTCCCTGATGGGTTTTGGGAAGCACTGCAGGAGAGAAGTCTATTACTCTGCATGTCACTTTGTTTACCAGGTAATTGCATGGTCTTCCCTTGATTTCCGGAATTGTGTTGCACTCCAAACTTATTTTGCTCCAAGTTCTGTGTTCCTTTTTGCAGCTTGGCTTCTTTTCTCTTAGTTTCTTCTTCACGTTTCCTGTAATGGAAGCCAATGTGTTAATAATAACTCTAAAGACAAAATCTTAGGAGCATATATCTGACTTGAACACATTCATCTCTAGTAATCTGACAGCGTCAAATAAAAGTGACTATGACATCTTTAGCATGAAAACAACACACATACTAACTCAAAGTGCCTTAATGTGATCAAAAATAACATGTGACTTGGAGCTACAGCTTAGGAAGGTTAAATCTCTGTAGGCCAGGTTGCCATTCATTTTGAAACAGTTTAATGAACTGTTTTTAAAATGCCTTATTTAAAACAATGAAACTTTTTTTTTACTATGTAATATTTAATACAAACAATTCTAAACTAGATTTAAGATGGCTACTCTTTTTTGCTGGTGTAACTTTATTACTGATGGGTAAATTTTTTTTTTGCATAAACTGATTACACATTATACAAATAATAAATACGGAAAACATGATACATGAATTTAGAAGCTGTGTGCATAAATCTTGCCATTACAGTTATGACATTTTGGTCTTGAGAAATGAAAAAAGTCATGCATTTTTTCAATAAGGTAGGTACAAGAGAATTTTGGACAACTATGAAAGGTGCATATATTGAAGAAAGTTATGTAGCTTATTTTGAAATACAATGAGATGTCACTGTATTTTAAACTCTTTTTCCTACAAAGCAGACTAAGCCCAATAAGAAGTAGCAAGGTTTACCTAACTATGTACCTCCCACTGAATTTTTTTTTTTTTGTAAGTTAAGCTCCAGTTAGTTATAAAATGAAGTGACACTTTTCCTGTCAGAATGGACAGGTGGTATATGTCATACCATGCAGCTGCCTGGTATTTTAACCTGCTTCCAACGCTGCAACACTGTCTGCAGGCTGTTGACACATAAGCTCACAGCACAGGGCATGACAGGTTAGTTGTGCTGATGCCACCCTCAGTTCCTGTGAGTCCTCTCAATGCCAGCACATGTCACTTCAGGATGATCCGCGAGGGAGAAGCCTTAACTTTATCTGTCACTACCACCTTATCAAGTATGCTCTGCAGTAACTCGTTGAACTTGGCACCTAAAAAGCTGCTAAGCGCACCCTTGGTAGTCTGAAGCTCAGTGTTCCTCCTAGCACAGAAAAAAAAGTGTCTAGTTTCAAGTAATATTGGCATTTCACAATGATACTATGTGGAGGTGTCTCTCTCATGCATGGTATGGGGGTCACTGCCATTACTCTGCTGTTTGATCCCTAAGTTAGACCCTATTATTCACAGAACATTTTCTTTTCTTTGCAAGAATCAAGCAGCCTACTATCAGTCACCCCCACTCAAGGTATCAGAAAAGGAAGTGTGAGAGACAGGCAATATACGGGGAAACCTGAGTAGCCTGCACTCTTTGGACTAACTAGCAGATAAACTCAAAACCTCAGCAACATGCCAATTACAGAGCTACTGAAATGACATGGGACTGGGGCAGGAGAAGAAGTTTTACTGTGGTCTGAGTTGAGACATTAGCTTTCACAAACAGGTAAAGGAAGTAAGTTCCCAAGAAAAGGGCTGTGATCTTTCTCAGGAGGTTCTCCTGACTCAACAAATTTGCCTCTGATTTGTTTAGTGATAATACGCCAATATGCCAAGATAAACTGTCCTCCTCTGTGAAGGACATCTTAATTTTAGGATAGCACTTAATTTTAGAAACACTCCACATATATAAACTACTCCCTTACCAGGAGGGCACTGCAAGTCTTCTCTCAGCATCCAGCACCCTTTGCTTTCCAAACCACTCCGCCCTCCCTAACCTGACTGAGCTGTTACTTGCCTCCTCTGTGGTTCCTTGGTTAAAGCTCTCCTCCCTGCGCTGGTCAGCCAGCTTGGCAAAGATGCTTTTGCACCACTTTGTCAGCTGCATCCTGTCTCTTCCCCAGCAGTTTTTGATTCTCATAGAGAGTCTCGCGGTTGCAAAAGCTAAACCCGTGTCATTAACAGCAACTGCACATCCAAGTGTGGACCTCCAGAATCTGTCCGCTCCTTAACACGCTCTTCCCTTTCATGAGCAGGATCAAGGAGATGACAAGTTCGGACTCCCCGTGCCCTTCACCCCCAGACCCAGCGTGATGACATGCTCTTGATATACTCATAGGCTGCCTCGGCAGGAGTTTGCACTTTGTATGTATCCTTTTTGCTTCTTGCTCAGTGGCATGACAGCACTGCCTGTTGTGTTGGCATACACCAATTTTTATTTTATAAAATACCATTTCTTTGGTATTGGATGGTTCAACATGGTGTTTTTTTTTTTCTACAGATATTCCACAGACAATGAGAACAGTGACTTTATCAGATGATAATAAAGGTAGAGGATGATGGTTACCTTTTCTTTTAAAGCCAAACTATTTCTAAGTATTCAGATTTAGGGATGATTTATGACTTTAAAAAGTGAGATTTTTTTCATATTAACATAAAGTATGTTATTAAGTACATACACTGAAATTTGATTTTTGATTTTGTTTTTTTTTCAGTCTAGGAGTTCAGCATGATTAAGGATTCCCACATGATGTCTACTATTATCAGGACAGCTGTTTTTTTTAAATCAGTAGCAATATTAGCCATTTTTATGTAGGAATTCTCTAGCCAAGTTTAACTGTAGAAGGCACAGATGGGTATGCAGAATGCTGATATCACTGTGTCCCCTCCAGTTTATGTCAGAGTATAAAATTACCGTTAAATAAAATTTTTTATGTGACAACTTGATTTGCTTGTACATTCCTGTTGTCTTTTAATTCTATTTCAGTACTTAATTCTGTATTTGATACTTTGTTTCTATCGTTTTCAAACGAATCAACAACAACTACCATAGTAAGATTTAGAGGGTGTATTAGAAACTCACAGAGGGAAATGATGATAAAAACACCTCAATATGTCCATGATGCAATCTCTTTTCATTAAATTTTCGAGATGAGTTCTCACAGATTCTTCTAAAAATGAATTTTCTTCTTAAAAGAAGAAAATTACCTCATTTGGTAAAGCCAGTTGTGATGACAGAGCAAGAAGAGAGTATTTGAAATTAAAAAGGCGTAACACGTAAGATGTTCAGGTATATACAAAAGATATTTCAGATAATTTCAAAGGCAGCTTCTCCATCTGCCATGTATTGGATCATCTGGTGACTTCAGCAGAAAATGTAAATATCAGGAGTGCTGCGAATTACAACTTCAGGATCTAGAGGCATAAGCATTGGTTCTTACTGGGTTTTAACAATTACTCATCAGTATAGTAGTAGCATTCAAACCCAAAGAAGGCCAGACTGGCAAATTATACAGAGCATGAATTAATGAAGTATATCAGATTGCAGCTGGCTTTGTCCATGTTAAGGGATACAAAAAGAACAACAAAACATAATTCCAGTAATCATGTTCTGTGTTAATTCATATGACCTCCCTTTACAGAAATGATCACAGAATCACAAAATGGTTGAGGCTGGAAAGGACCTCTCTAGGTTACTTAGTCCCAACACCTGCTCAAGGTGGGTTATGTTGAGCACGTTGCCCAGAAGCCTCTCCAGACAGGTTCTGCATGTCCACGGATGGGGACTCCACAACACAGAATCACAGAATGCTTAAGGTTGGAAGGGACCTCTAGAGATCATCTAGTCCAACCCCCCTGCACACGCAGGGTCACCTAGAGCAGGTGGCTCAGGACTGCGTCCAAGCGGGTTTGGAAGATCCCCAGAGAAGGAGACTCCACAACCTCCCTGGGCAGCCTGTTGCAGTGCTCTGTCACCCTCACTGTTAAGAAATATTTCCTTAAATTCCTGTGGAACTTTTGGTGCTTCAGTTTGTGGCCATTTCCTCTAGTCCTATCAGCAGCCACCACTGAGAAGAGGCCGCCCCATCCTCCTCACTGCCTCCCTTGAGGTACTGATAGACACTGATCAGGTCTCCTCTCAGCCTTCTCTTCTCCAGGCTGAACAGGCCCAGCTCTCTCAGCCTTTCCTCATAGGGCAGATGTTCCAGGCCCCTGATCATCCTCGTAGCCCTGCGCTGGACTCTCTCCAGCAGCTCCACATCCCTGGGCAACCTGTTCCAGTCCTCAGTCACCTTTGAAATAAAGAAGTTATTCTGCCATATTCAGATGGAACCTCCTGAATTTCAGTTTGTGCCCACTGCCTCTCACTGGGCACCACAGAAAAGAGTCTTGACTCCACCTTGTTTATAACCTCCCTTCAAATACTTAGACAGGTTCATAGCTTCAATTCACACATTCTTGAGTTATATTAAACCTTGCACTCTCTGTATGCATGCAGAAAGAACCTGGTCAGAGAGTACTGGACTCTTTCACAACAGTCTTTTAATACACCCACTGGCCTTCTCTGAAATCAGGACACATGGCTGGTTCATGGTCAATTTGTTGTCTACCAGGACTTCCAAGGTCTTCTCTGCAGAGCTGCTCTCCAGCAGGTCCACCCCCAGCCTGTACTGGTGGATGCGGTTATTCCTCCCCAGTGCAAGATCCTGCACTTGCCTTTGCTGAGCCTCATGAGGTTCCCCTCCACCCAGTTATCCAGCCTGTCCATGTCTCTGTGAAAGGCTGCACAGCCTTCTGGGTTATCAGCCACGTCTCCCACTTTTGGATCCTCAGCAAGCTTGCTGAGGGTGCGCTCTGTCCCTTCATCCAGCGCACTGATGAATAACTTTTGAACAGGATCAGACCCAATACTGACCCTTGGGGCACCTCTGGCTACAGGCCTCCAACTAGACTGAGCCACTAATGACCGCCCTCTGACCTTGGACATTCAGCTGATTTTCAATCCACCTCACTGTGGTTCTGCACAGGTAGCCCATACGATCTCTGCTTCTTATGCTATGGGAGACAGCACCAAAAGCCTTGCTGAAGTCAAAGCAGACAACATCCACCACTCTTCCCTCATCTACCCAGACAGTTGTTCCTTCAGGGAAGGCTATCAGGTTGGTCAAGCATGATCTGCCCTCGGTGACTCCATGCTGACCACTCCAGATCATCTTTTCCTCCATGTGCTTAGGGATAACGTCCAGGATGAGCTGTTCCATCATCTCTCCAGAAATACTACACAGCCATGCAGCAATCTTTTCAGATTATGCTTTTCATTCCAGAATCAGATTTCTTCAAGGGATTCCAAGTGCTAATTCTTTTTTTTTTTCATAATATGGACCTTCAGGTTAGCAACCAAGCAATGGAAGTATTTTGATTATTTATGTAACTTCTGATCATATAATTTCAACACTTGGTTTCCATTTCCTCAATTATATAGCTCAGAAGGTCAAGTAGAACCTTCACTTCTGACAAATAATTACATGAACTGCATAAGTAGTTCACTATCTATTATCTAATATAATGATTTCATGGTAACTTTTTCATTCAAAAGAAAAAAATCTAATTGCAATATATAATACTGCCAAGACAAAATTTTCAAATGAAATCCAAAAGGTTTAGTTTGCAAAAAACCACAGCATCCCCTATAAAACAAAGTTGGTTAAGCCTTATCAAATAGTGCTCTCCTACCTCCATTTTCTTATTCATTTAATTACTAATTTTTTTTAAAATTGGCATCACAGATTCACTAGGCCAATAATTATAATTTCCTTAGAGTTGTAAATGTTTTCCAAACCTTTTTATCATCATTCAAAATTTCATCTAAATTCATGAATAGTAATATAGTAGTTCTCAGCCTTTTGTATTTTGCCTTTTGTTATTTAATTTGGGATTATCTGCAAAGTAAGTCCCATTTATGGTATCCCGCATAAAATTCCATTATATGCTCAGTTTTGAATTTTACTAAGAGGAACAAGAAGTAATAATGAGAAACAGATAAAATTATAAACTGACGTATATAAATGAATGACAAATGCGTACTTTGTTACAGTAAATTTCAAGTCTTCAGACTTACTTGGCAGCTGCATCTTTTCTCAGCTGTTCGTGTTTCATTAAAAGATTCTTCCTCTCTTGAAAAGCTTTTCTAACTTTGTATCCTTTATAGATAGCCTGAATTTTGAAAGCAGCAATGTCCTGTATGGCAGCTATAGACAGAGCCCCGTGTTCTAACATGAACTGAATCACCTCATGGTGTTCACCAAGCAAGGCATAATCAAGAGGAGTATATCTAAAAAAGAGAACACAACAGTTATCAGAATGAGATATTCCTAATCATAACATGCATTTACTTTAGGATATTCACCTTCATTTCATAAAAAGGCAACCTCTAGTATTAAACTGTTTAAAAACTTTCTTTTTCAGTAGACCATTTTTGTGGTTTTTTAATATTATTTTTCTTACTCATCTAAATCTAATCTTACCATGATATAAAAATCTAAATCTAAATCTAAATACCATGACTATATTTAAAGCATATTTTAGTCTCCTAATATGGATTATGGGGGTCTAAACATTATGCAATAATGGATGAAAATCCTCCAAAGTTTTATCTATACAAGCAACTTCTTTAAGCAAGCAATCCTGAAAAATTATTAAAGTTGTTGTAAATGAAAAGCAAGGAAAATGTTTTTTAGTGTTATTTCCAGATGCATGCTCCCATATGCATCTAACTTGTAAAAGTCTGGCTTAGCTTCTGTGTTAAAAACAAGTTTTAAGGGTTAACTCTAAAGTTAATTAAAAGTATTTGTTGGGTGAACACCACATGAGCAAGACAATTACATAATTCATTAAGCAAGCAGAAGAAAAAAGAATGGAAAGTTGCACCAAAGACAGAATTCAGACATAGTGACAGAGCATGGCAAAATGACTGTATGACTGAACAAAGAGTAATATTAAAACTGCATTAGGAGAGAATATGAG
>VZSV01000282.1:66899-105996 GCA_013398735.1 Nothocercus julius
GGAGAGGAGAGGAGAGGAGAGGAGAGGGGAAGAGGAGATTATATCTATTACAATTGACAAAGGCAATAAAAATATGTATCTTGGCTTTTAAAAGGAATATAGGCATTAAAGCTGCTTAAGCACATTTGAAAAATAAAATTTCCTAAATTCCCATTGTTATTAAAGAGGAACAAAATATACATACCTCCTTCATCAACAATGAAACACTATGCAAAAACATTTGGTGACTGAAAAATATCAGTCACAAACAAAAAATCAAGATCATAGAGTTCATCACATCAGATAGTCAGTGTCTCTACATTACTGTGAAAAGGAAGCCTCTTCTTGACAGTAACTACCTAAGACGCAATGCTGGTAAGCAAAGAAAAACAGACAAAAAGAGCACAATTGGACTTGCCATGCAATGATGATTTGATGGGAGGATTAAGAGTATCGGAACTCAAGTGCCAACATGAATAAAGGCAACTGCACAACACGAAAATTTGCATTTCAGGATGTGTTGCTGATACAAATACAGCTTTCAGATAACCCAGGAACAGGTACTTCAGAAGGGAACTCATCTGAGAAAAACACAGTTTTAAAGCATACCTACAGTTTTTAATTTTTCAATTAATAGATACGAAAGATACTGAAGTAAATTTTATGCAGCTAGCATAAATACATACTAAGAAAATATATTATATGGGGGATTTGAATCATGTGGGCCCCTATTCGTATATGTGGATCCACTGACTCCATAAGAACTACCTTTGAAAACTAAAAAATTCCCTCATCTGAGTTAAAAAATTCCCTCAACCTGAAAAGGGGTTTGTAAGGCAAGTGGTCAGCTTAAAAATCTAGAGGCTATCTCAGCTCTATCCTTCCACAAGCCTGTTTATTTGACTTGAATTTTGAACTAAAACCTCATATAGCACTCAAAGAACATGGAGAACAGAAACTTAATTCTATAGGCATACCAGAATTTTTTTCATATTAGTGAAACTACCAATGAGTTACAAAAGCAATTTTGTGATTATGGCTGAGCCATATCCATGAGGTTATTTTTACTGGCTCTTACGGCACCTGACTTTCTTTTTTAGTTTCCAAATTTCTGATCTCTTAACAAGAAAACAACGTGGCAATAATATATATTTTAGGCCATTATATTTAAAAAATGCTTACCCTAGAACTTCTGGGAATCTGCTAAATGTACTTGGAATAATCTAGATTTATACATAATAATTTATATTAAGGCTAGTAGGGATACCACTGCAGATACTAACTGAATGTTTATAGTAATAACACAACAAAGGCCTTTACCTGACATCTGAGCATCATTAGCACATTTTTATAAAATAAGGAAAATAACAGCCTCCTTCCTACCAAAATAGTTGCTTGTAATCTTACTTACTAAAAGGAATTTAATTACAATTGATTATTTAATTTTCTAATGAAAATTACTGAATAGAACATTCCAATTACTTAATTAGGAACGACTTACTACTTTCATTTGTGTTCCTCAAAAAATAGGTTAAGAAAACAAGGAAGAAAAATCTGAATGATTAAAATAGAACATAAAGGAAAAATGATAGGGGAAAAGCATGCAATTAAAACAGTGGAATAAGTATATCAGTCTCATACATAGCACTAAAATATAGGAGTTCACGGTATTTTAATTATTTAAAAAGTTGAAATATTGCAATTTATGAGGCATACTGATCGTAAGTTTATGTACGATTATTAGGAAGTCATCTAGTCTAAAATAGCATTATAAATTTATGCTAATACTAATTATCTTCACGTTCAGTGGACTAATTTAAACTCCATTATCTAAATCACTTTTTTAAAACTATTATTTATCTATCAATGAAATATGATGCAAATAAAAACAAAAAGCATAAAAAAAAGAAAAAATATGCAAATATACTTTATGTTCATGACTTTTTTTTTTAAATAGGCCTGTAGAATACACTTAACCATCAGGTCATTTGTAATCACTATTTTGAAACATAACTTCATATTTATTCCATCTTTGTTCATCTCACTGTATCCCTACCAAACAGAAGATGAACAGAAATCCTATTTTATCCTTTCATCAGATGTTTCCATTCTCAGTTTCACATAAATGAAAAATATCCTTAATATTTTAAATAGAATGGGATTAGGTTATATAAGTATCCCTGTGTAAGCATCTGAAGTGAGTAGCATGCATAAGTCCCTGCAAGTTTAAAGTTCAAAAGTATAAAGAGTGGAAGGTCAAATCTGTGATATCTTGTTTAAATAAGAGATACTTTCAAATGACTCAAAAACTGCCTACACTGAAGCCCAAGATTACAACACTCTTTCAGATATCAGTAAGATCATGATGCTCTGGCAATATCTGAACACCTAAAAGTTAAATCAGCTGCTAGAATATTTGTTAAGTTAGAAAATCATGCAATCAGATGAACAATACCTCTCCTCACTGTTCTCCATATGATTAGGGAAAGCATCAAAACCAAGCAGCAACTTAATAGCATCAAGGTAGCCATTGTTACACAACCAGTGTAAAGCAGTTCTTCCCTGTAGGCAATAAAACAGACAAAAAATGAAAATTAGTCCCAAACTCTATCATGACAGAATAAAAGTTGCAAATCATACTGTGTAATTCAATGCTTTTCTGGACATGAAGAACAAATATATAAACCTTCTTGTTAAAATGAAAGAATACAGCATTTTAAAAATGAAGTGTTTTTTGTTTGTTTGCTTGCTTGAAGGAGGCTTTGTAACACTAGTGCTGTTTCATCTACAGCAACAGAAAAATAGCATTAGGAGGCAAGCTCTAAAGTTGCTTTCTTCATAACTAGGGTACTGATCTGCAGGAGCTATCATTAAGTTTCGTAGTTCATGCTGCTTTCTAGGCTTATCTAAGACACCGTGATGACTACGAGAGAATTGCTATGGAGCCAAACCTTGCAATAATTTATTTGCTCTATATAACATATGCAAGCTAAAGAAACATACAAAAGACTACAAAATAACATTCCTGTGTCAAATGTTAGTAAGGAACAAAGGTGTTAAGAAGTATGATGCTTAGAAGGACTGCTCAATCACAATTTGATAAGGAAAAGTCAGAGGCGATATGGAAAATTGCGCATCTTCAGTTCATGTTGTCTATTAAAATACTATTTTTCATTGAAGATTTTAGAAGTGAAGCCAAGCGGAAAGTTACATTTGGATGTATGTCATTTCATAACAAACTGTAGCAGTGATGCCATACATCCCAGAAAAACGAATGATCTTCAAGAAAAGGAAAATGTTTTGATTTATGCTTACACTGAAGTTATTTCATTCAATAGCCCAGTGAAAGACAACATACCTCTTTATCCTGAATATTCGGATCTGCGTTGTTTTCCAGTAACACTACCATGCAGTTAATATAACCTCCATATGCAGCACACTGCAGAGGTGTTCTACCTGCATAATCCTGCACATTAGGGTTGATTTTATTTTCTATCAAGATTTGGCACACATCAGCATTTCCTCCCAGGGCTGCCCAGTGAAGGGGCGAATGGCCATCTTGGTCAACTAAATCCACTCTTGCTCCTCCTGTAACAACAAATTTTTTGAAGCAAAAAATATATTGACGAATGAAAAAGAAGGCTAGGAATAAGTTTATGTTAAAATGGAACTTGTTTGGAAAACTGGCAGTCCAAAGTAACTTCAGCACCTAAATCCAATTTTTATAACAAACAGAGAATGAAGCTGTTTCAATGAGGGTCAGGCATCTAACTTCTTTACATGCTAAATATTCTCTCAGGTGCTTTAGAAGCTCCAGGTTGGTCAAGTGCCCTTGAAAATCTAGCCTTTATTTTGAACCTATTAATGTCCAATGAAATGTAATTTTCTTAATGGCCAAAATTATTCCACAGCCCCACATAAAGAAACATCAGAATTCTGAGCAGGTTGGTAAATTGGTAGTGGCTGACCTTTAATGAGTGTTTGGATCACTTCTTTGTGTCCCATCTCACAGGCTCGGAAAAGCGGAGTGTGTTTCATGACATCCAAAGCATCGACCTGTGCATTGTGTTCCAACAGCAATTTCACTGTGTTGACATGGCCAGAAAGTGCAGCAGCATGTAATGCTAAAAGAGCAAAGTAGTAGGAAAAAGAAAGTATTCAGGAATGACATATATCATGAGTTTTAGAGGTTGACAATGAGAATGGTCAAATAGAAATTAATATAAAATTTCAAAGCTGATTTTCAACCATAAGAAATTGAAGAATCGTTAACAAGTAATAGCCTATCACAACACTTATTTACAAGCAAAAGAGCAATGAGCAGAAAAACTGTTAGCTCTGAAATATGCTTTAACTTGTACCAACTGGAATCTGAATCTTAACAACAACATTAGTTTATACTGAGTTTTTGGTTTTTTTTTTTTTTTGAAGGATACCATCCTCTACCTAAGAGTACATAGTATGTTCTACTCCTGTCTCTTTTCTGTGGCATTTATTGTGCCCAGTGGAAACGAAACAGCCCACTGCCCACTGAAACTGCCAGTGAAATCAATCCCTCATTATTTCTCCAAAGTTTCCCTGAAAATTTTTTTTTTTCAATTAAGTAAAGCTGTCTCAGTTAAAACTAACTCCAGGTAGCTACTCAGATGTTTTCCCCCTTTTTTGAGCATTAATTTTGAAAAAAAAAAGTACACAAAATTGTGTAGAAAGGCCACCACATATCATAGAGTGCAGCTCTCTGTTTCCTTCATGTAAGGGAAGATGATGCATAAAGCAGATACTCCATTTCCTCTCATCTATACTATTTACTAAATTGCATGAAAATCATGCAAGTTGATTCTTACTTTTTTTGTGTGCTCTCATCCTTCAATCTATATAGATTCTGCTAAGTCTAAACAACACAGAGATACTTAGGCAGAGTAAGACTTCAAAGGGTCCTATAACTGAAGTTACTATCAGCTACAACTGCAACCTGCTAGCAGTATCAGCTAGAGTTGAGGAAAAGATTGAAAGGGTAGTACAAGCAGTGCAGGGTTGTTTCTGAAGGAAAGGCAAGCCACATATGGCATGACATTGCAAACAAGTGGAAGGCACATATTTTCTAAATTTCACTTAAAATGAATTCAAAGTGCTTTTGATTATTTGTTGTAATCAGCAATTAATCAATTACCCACGTTCTCAGAGGCATACTGCCTTACATCTAAACGATTTCATAAATGACAACTTAGAATAAATATAAAAAGTGCAGTTTTATAAATGCACATTTAGTAGAGTAAAATTCATGTTTCCCCTACAAATTTCACACATATCCATCACTGCTGAGAATTCCACTTGCTCAAACAAGCACGATGTGGGGCTTTAAACAGTACCTAGATGTTTCTCTTAGTTTATTGTTAAAAACAAGACAAGGCCAGGATCCAATAGAGGCGTAATACAGAAAGGCCAGCACTAAAAGGAGCTGCTTCTTGAACCTTATACACAATATTTTTTGTATGTGTTTGCCACTGTTTAACACTGTTGCTCCTTCATCCTGCTGACAAAACAGTAAACCAGTGTAACCTGTTACGCAGTTCCTACTAAAAGGCACAGTTGTTTACAGTCAGTGAATCCAATCCAGCTGAAGTGTGCTGCCTAAAATCACAGATTCTCAAACTGAGTGCTAATATTTTTGTGATCTAGAAAGAAGTGGAACTTACTGCAAGAAAAAGGGTCGTATCAGAGTCATTATAGCAGTTGCTGCATTAATAATTGAAATCATCCATTTAAGATGATATTAATATTAATCTGCTGTAAAATACCTCACTTAAAATATCTGTAAGCACCAATATCTGTACTAGCAATGTGGGTAGGTGGCTGTAAGTAGCAATGGGCCTGATTTTTCTGACCTCACAGTAAACCTTAGGTTCTGGTTTTTGTACTGCGTTTCTTATGAAACCAAAGGCAGTAAACCAGTCAATCAGACGGCACATGGGGTGTGTATAACAATACAATAGAAAAAGAGCCGCTGTGTCAGCTTGGCCCGGTTCTTCCCCTCTATCACTCATTCTGACGCAGGCATCTTGTTTCGCACTTTGTGCTCAATATTGTCTTGTAAGCCAAATTTTCTGTGATGGAGTCACGGTGACTGAAGAGATTTCTTTGGCCAGCTGGGCACAATGGAGGCTTTGTTCGCCCGGCAGCCGGGGCCCTCACCATTGTGCGCGGTGACGGCAGAGCTATAAAGCCGCCCCTGTAATGCTCCTGCAGCGCCCGTCTCTGAGAACAGTCACATTCCTTTCCCTTGGTGTCATTTGCCTACACAATAAGGAGAGGCTTGATGTTCTATCAAAGCTCTCAGCTGAAGGCAGAGCTCGCTCTTTTTATGTAAATGTAAAACCCAACTTTATAACTAAGCTTAACTGAGCCCAAACATAAAAGCAAAACCCCACAGACTTAGTCTCCGCAGCAACTGTATCCCAGGTCCAGTGGCATGTACACAATTTTCAACTACTCCACAGTTTCCCCTTAAAGTACAACGCTACTTTTGCCTCACCAAAACTCAAGAATGTTTAAGAACCTGTAGAAAAAAAAATCAGGAAATCAGAAAGTGATTTATTGGTGGACTTCCATTTAACTTGACAGTTCACTGTGATAAAAGCATATGGTATTGTACATGCTTGCAAAATGGTAAAATTCAGATTATCTGACAAGCAAAGAACAGCAAAGTTCTGAACTTAATACTGTTAGGATGTTCTGCTCAATGACAACTTCATGCAAATCGCAGATCCATTAATTACCTTGGATTAAAAGCCCTAAAGAAAAAACAAGATTAGAAAGCATTACACGATTGCTTTGAAAGGTTTAAGACTAAAGGATGATAAAACAAACCACCTGAATTAAGCATGAAACCTACACCTGAGTAATTTCAAAAACATAACATGTGAGTACTGCGTACATAGAAAAAATCCTTGGCTAAGGAGCTTTAATAAGCACAGTGACAACATAACACTGCTTCACCTTACAGCCTGGAACACATACTGCATGGAATTTGAAAGGGAACTGTCAGCAGGGAGCTAATGCAGGCAAGTGATAAAAGATGAAACAAGACTAAAATGGAGTAGGATACAATTTCTGAAGCACAAGACTGTTATTTTGTCACATAGAAACTATCTCAACTTGAAAAGACTAATTTTTGGTACGTTAGCTTGTAAGTAAAGCAAAGTATCATGCTTTTAAACAGAATTTTATAGAAACTGTATTTGACTGTTTAAGTAAAGACACCCATGCACACAACGGAGGAAGCAATTTCCAGTTGTAAGTAGTATTCGTATTTGCTGTCTTTCAACACGGAACTATGCAGCCCTGATATTGCATTCATTTACCATTTCTATGTAACTCTAATAATAGAATCGAAGCTGTAAGTGTGGACTGAAAAGAAAAAAGCTATAGTACAGTATTATCTACATTACCTATAAGGTCTGGTTCCTGGCATAAACTATCCATCATGGGTAGTTCACATTTAAGGAAAAGCATCACCTGCTATGGGCAGGACATACATGGGGAGACACGTGGAAAGGAATGTGAAGAGACATGAGAGGAGAAAATGGGAGAAGAAAGGAGGGGACACCTTGGGGACAGGGCTGGAGATGCACTCTTGGAAGGTGCTCCGTGCCAAGTGAGGTGAGCCTCAGGGCTGTGCCTGCTCAAGCACGGGTCCTCCACTGGACACAGTCCCTTTGGGGCTGAACCTGCCCTGGCCTGGATCCTCCCAGGTCACAGGTGCTCCAGCATCAGTCCTCCCGGGGCTGAAGTTCCTTCAGGGGAGTAGCTGCTCTCCCTTGGGCTGCAGTCCCTTTGAGGGGACACTATGTCTGGCATGGAGAGGTGGACCTCCTCTGGCATGGAGGGCCTTCTTTCATGTGTTTTCACTTGAGTACTTGAATTCTGGAAGTTTGAGCTGCACACACATCATCATTCTCTTCGATAAAGGGACGACTAACTCCTTGGGGGTCATCAAGTATAAGCTTTTGTGCAGACAAAAGAAAAGCAATACCTCTAATCTCTATTACACTATCTCTGTAAGTAGCCATTCTACTTCTGATTTTTGTGTTGATGATTCAGCCACTTCATTGGTTAGTTTGCTCTATATCGTTCAAAGTTATTTTTTACCTACAAATAAAGATATTTTAAAAGCATTTTCATGGAAGGCTATTTATTGTAACTATATATCATTTTATTCTTCAAAATGTGGAATAGCTCTTCATTTCCCAGGATTATAGATATACTAAATCTGCCTACTGTGTTTCAAACAAATCAGTATAATTGGCACAAAATAGATTTGTTTTCTCCCACTATAAAGTAATGAAGCATTGGTGAATGTATACATACAACAAAGTATACATACAAGTGAATGTATAAGTGTTTTCTGAATTGAGGCACAAGTCGAGGAAAAGACTAATAAGGATTCTTCAAGGTTCTTCATTCTATGTAAATCATACCAACTGTAAAAATCCAGTGCCTCCTTCCATTAAACGTGCCTTACCTGTGCCAGCGTATTTGTCTGTCATATTGATATCAATATCTAATTTCAAATTCAGCATAGTCCTAATGACATCATCACTGCCTTTCCCAGCTGCCCACATGAAGGATGTTCTTCCTTCAAGATCTGAGTCATCTTTTACAGAAGGATGTTTCAAAAATACTTCCACTGTTTCCTGAAAAGACATACCACTGAAATTAACATGCAAAGGAATTTATAACAACAAGAAACTATTGTGTCTTGTTTAGCTGTTTGTGAAGCAAAACAAAGCTTCATTTTTCCTTTTTATGTTTATATAGAGTAACAACTCAACAGAAGCATTGTGTCTTCTGCTATGCACTTTTCTACAACATTCTTAGCTGTATCCTTAATTGTACGTTTAGCACTATTATTCACTTTCCCCTCTTCCTTTAGTCTCAAACATCACGTGTTTATGGTAAGGGAATGAAAGACATCGCAGTCACTGTAAGGGAAATGATGGGAAAAACATAATGATCATACCAAAATATTACTGTAAGACTACAGTGTCAAAATATTTTTCATTTAAAATACTTTTCCTGCCACATTTCCTTTTTTGCTTCAAATCTGAATATGATTTTTAGTCTTCCAAACACTAATTGATTAAATTGACACACAGGGACTTCTGAGACAACACAGAGCTTTTTTTTTTTTTTTTTTTTTTTTTTTTCTATTCTAATATCTATTAATCAGGTACTGAATAGTGAAACATAACAAATAAAGGAAAATCTTTATAGCTGAGTTCAGTCTTTCCACTGCTAATTTGCACATTAGAATCTTTTTTAAAATCAGTGTAAAAAGAAAGCTTTCCTTGAAATGCCGGGTTTATGTCAAGTTCTCAACAAACAATTCCACTTGTTTAACCTGCTGTTTAAAAAATCATATGCCCAATAGAAAAGTGAGGGAGAAGAAATCACCATTTTAGGAAAAAGAATTATGGAATATTCCCCCTTTTTTCTATAAAAGCTTCCTTGGCTGTGAAAAAAACCTGACTCAGATACTCAACGTAGATTCATTAGGGTTTTTAAGAGTCCTATTTTTTAGATGAATTTGAACACCTAATGTTTGTGAATTTGGGTCCATATCTAAAATACCAATTTATTGTAAAAAAAAAAGTCCATATAGAAATAATAAGAAATGGAAGCATTAAGTTTTCCACAGTGTATTTCCACACCAAACAGCAGGTGTTAATAGCTTTGTGTTCTCACACTGACCACCACCAGCTCTGGTATTCATTAGGCCAACAACTCAGCACCCCACCATAACCCTGCACTGCCTGAAATGCTGCAAATTGAAAAGCAGTACGAAGGTTGGACCTTTTTAATAAAAAGGCGCGAGTCCTGCAAACATAAATAAGTAATTTTATTTTTCCTTTAACTCTTAACAATTCAGCCTTTCATTTAACCACTCTTTTTCCCAATCCCTTTAATGAGAAAAAAATAGAAGAAAATCCCATACAGTCCCTGTAGTGTCAAAATAAGGATATTGCAATTTGAGAAAAAAGAAAGAGTAAGAAAAAAGATAAGAAAATTGAATGATTATGACATCTGAAACAAACAAACAAACAAGCTAGCATTTTTCACTTCAATTCTACATCTATTTCCTCATGAAAACTGCTTGTTTTACCTTTATAAAAATGGAGACAACAAAGCATAAAGCAACACACTTCATTTACAGGGTCAATCTATACAAATATCTGTAAGATAAATATGTATCTGGACATTACAGAAAAACAGCAGCAAAACTCATGGATACATTCTAAAGAAATAAGTCAATAAAATCAATAAATATTTAGTCCTGTAATCTGAATTCTAAAATCAATACTAGTAGAGCATCTGCCTTCACTGATAAAGTTCAAAAGACAGTTTTTAGACCTTCTGTGGGACTCATAGGCCTCATATAATGAGTGGGGATAGGCTGGTCTATAAAAGATGCACTTCATCTTAATTAAGTGCCAACTAAGTCTCTTCAGTCTTACAAAAACAAAGAAGAAAAAAAAAGACAATATGGTATGAAGCTAAGACTGAGAGCAACCAAAGAATTTATAATGAAAAGAACAAACTTCTTTCTTCTTCTTGCTATGGACTGGGAAACATCTCATTTCAACTGAGCGGCATAACACATGCAGCATTTGGGCAGTTTTATAGAACAATAATGTGGCTCTCAAAAAGTATGTGTATATATATTTAAATGCCACTGACAAAATGAATAGGGATGTCTCCACTCAGTGGTTTGAACTATGTGTATGGAATACAGTAGAGGGAATTATTGAAGGAGTAGTAGGTAAGGAAGAAAATCAAACAATGCAGATGGAAAAACAGAGAGAGCTCAGACAATTTAGACAGGCACAGTAGGTGCCCTTGAGGGAAACATGGACACTGGATTCTTCACATCACCAACTAAAAGCCTGCAGATCTGAATGAGACTCTTCTGCTTGTTTGTTTGTTTGTTTTTCATGTAATATGGGAAACACAACATCCACTATAAACACACAAGAATACAAAAGTATGTCTGATTCCATCATCTACTCCAGTTCCCACATAAAATCTAAAAGATGTCATGGTTTGATTGGCTATCAGGATTAAAAGGTAGTAAAAAATGACAATGTTTCATACAACTGAATCAAGCCCAGGGAAAGAAACCCAGTAGGAAAAATATAATTTTGTAGGAAAATATTAATACGGAAAAGGAAAAAAAAAAAAAGATAAAAGCATTTCGAGATAATCCCTACATAGTAAATTAAAACCTTCTTAATTTTCAACAAGTCTGACTTAAACTGGAAAGAAAAGCAAAAACTCAATTACTTGAAGCTTTTGAATCAGATATTCTAGAATTTTATAGTTTATGAAATCTAACACGTGGTTAGATAGTGAGACTCCAATTAGTATCCCTGTTGAAGGTTAGGCTACAATATGAGCTCAACTACATCAGTTGGACAGATCCTGTTGTAAAGACAGGTTATGAATAATACAGCTGAAGAGAGAGACTAAGAACTCTCAACTTACTATGCATAGTATAATTCAACTATGAGAGAAAAAGGAAGATGAAAAAAAGCCTTCTTAGTTTTCAGTGCTTAGGACCATTAAAGTGCTGGATTTTTGGCTTAGCTGCACTCTAACTCATCTGGCTTTGGACAAAAAATTATAGATTCTACAATTTACAATCTACAATTTACAAAGATTTAGTCCATTTGAGAAACCAATTTGCTTTTTGTCTGGAATGGCTAATCCGCCAATATTGAATACTGCACACTTTTTGTTCACAGGAACTGTGACGAAAGGTACTTGCTCTTTATCCATACTTTATGAGACAAGGACTACATTTACAATAGCAAATATTAATAAGTTAAACACTTCTCAAAGTCAAAGACTGGTTTGGCTGGTATTAAAGATACAAGCAACTGTACAAATACACATGGTTGTTCTCCTAGATATCCTGTAAGTTCTTAGATTTTCCTATAATCGCTTCCTATAATGCACTGGAAAAGAGTATGTAACATTCTCCTTCCTTTTAAAATTCCTAAATTATTAGTGTGTACTCTGATGCAAAAATATAGATTGAAGAATTTTTTTTCATCAAAATGATACATTTAAAAAAACCTATTTTATTTTTAACAGTTTGAAATCAACCATGTTTATATTGACTAACTTGGGATAACCATGGATTATGCATGTGCAGACAACATTTTGCATTATTTTAAAAACTGTAACACGGTGTACAGCATAACTACAGTATACAAAAAGTTATGTCATAGATATGAGAGGAAAATACTTTTAGGACTGTACTACTTACAGCAAAATTGCTTTGTGCTGCATAATGTAGTGGTGTTGCACCTTGACTGTCAGATGGGATAGTTCCAAACTTGTTTCTTTCTAGTAAGAGATGTACAATCTGTGCATGACCTGAGAAAAACAACATAATAAAAACACACTGTTTGTGAATGCTCTAACATTAGGAGAAAGTTGTAAGATGTGTTATTTTAACAAATAAGCTTGTCATGCCCTTTCTTTCTAATAGCATTCTAGTTCCAAACTTTGTATGCTCATTTTTGAGCAGCATCAGTAAACCATAATGATCTATGAATAGGAACATGGAGAAAGACATATTTTGTATTTGTTTTAAAAGAAATCTTTGGAGCAAAAAGAGAAACCATCTTTGATTTCCCTAAATAAAGAAGCTGTAGTTGGTCTGACAACTGCAATACTAAAATTATAATAAGCGAGAAGATTATTTTTAAATAGAGTTTCTGATAGGCCAGCCGATATGCTGCATATGAGTGAGAGGTCCATCAGAAACAGTGATGTGAGCACAGGCTGATTATGATGTGCATTTTTCCATCTACTGTGCTTAAACAGTCGACTCAATCAACATTTCATCCTACAGGATAGTGTTTTACAGAAATTAAGTGTGGATTACTTAGATTTTATTCAAACAAAAATTCCAGTGAAAATGTATAGCAAAATTTGCAGCATATTCTATTACCAGATGCCCTATCTACAATAAATACAGAAACAATAAATTGACACATACATACTTCCATCAAAACAGATTTGAATATCTTTAGATTGAAAATATACATTTTGGAGGAGATGGGTAACCATCTCTATGGGTAATTTCTCAATAAAAATTTAGTATCAGCACTTGAGTGTAAATGCAAATTTGAGAACACTTTTGTTTGCTTGCCTTAAAAAAAAAAGTCCTAAACTTAATGATACTGTGTGTATTTTGTCACTGGAGCTGCAATAATTCATTCCACTGAGAAATCAGATTTTTTTATTGATGTTCTTTGTCAGCAGTGCCCCAAAGGGTCATGGGGAAGACGTCTGTTAAAACAAGAATGAGAGTGTTTGAAGGTTCTTTGCTTTTTATCCAGTACTCTGCTTATTCTTTCCTCCTGCACTGAGGGGGAAAGTAGGAGGTCAACTTTTAAAATCATTTCATCTTTGTCATGTTATGAATTACATTTTCCTCTATTTACGCTATCTCTATTTAATTGTATCTGCACAAAAGTACAGAATTCACATACACAAGCTTATAATTTACAGAGTATGTGAGCAACAGGCGAGCAATACGAACAACAACAAAAGCTTTATCTGAATCATCAACAACAGCATCAAATAGTGAAAAAATCCAACTGAATCATGTTAGGAGAAGCCAGAGTAATTTCTGCCACTAATGAACACATCTGCTAGCTAATGGGGGTTACTGCATTCTTTCCTCTTAAAGATAACTCTGGTAAAATCTAGCAAGATTTCCTGATAATAGCAAAGTTAAACCTGTATTTTTGTGTTTTTCATAAAAAAAAAAAAAAAAAAAAAAAAAAAAAAAAAGACCAGCATAACATGGAAGAAAAAGAATACAGGCAACAATACAGGCTGGGGGCCAGCTGGATAGCAAGCAGCTTTGCAGAAAAGGACCTGGGGGTCCTGGTGCACAAGAAGCTGAATAGCAGTCAGCAGTTTGCCCCCATGGCAAGAGGGATGATCACAGCGGGGCAGTATTAACAAGAGTGTAGTCAGTAGCTTCATGGAGGTTGATTCCTCCCCTCTATTCAGTACTTGTGAGACTGTATCTGGGAGATGCTGTTCGGTTTTGGGCTTGCCAGTACCCAGAAAACATTGACAAGCTGGAGTAAGTCCAGAGGAGGACCACCAAGATAGCTAGGGAGCTGGAGCACATGACATATGAAAAATTGAGGGAGCTGAGTCAGTACAACCTTAAGAAAAAAAGGCTGCGGGGAGATCTCTTTCCTCTCTACAGCTGTCTAAAGGGAGCCTGTAGAAAAGATGGAGCCAGGCTCTTCTCAAAGGTGCACAGTGACAGGACAAGAGCCAATGAAGGCAAGTTGCATTCAATTCCCATTAGATACAGAGAAAATCCGTATCACCATGAGATGAAATAAATGCCCAGAGAAGTTGTGAAAACTCCATCCATTCAAAACTTGAGTGACCAAGGCCCTAAAAAACCCCTCAACTAACCAAACATGCTGTGAGCAGGGGTTTGGGTTGCATGATTTGTTTGAGCACAGCAAACAAGCAACTAGCAGATAAGTGGTTTGCACAGCCAAATCCAGACTCTGCCTCCAGATTTTCCAGGAACTTTGCTGCTGGAGAAGAATAGATCCTGGAGGCTTCTAGCAAAATCTAGTAGTACCTAATGACCCCATCAGCTATTCCTGAACAAAGGGTGCTTTGATCTTTCATCTTTGGCTGATTCCTGAATAGAGAGTGTCATGTAAGCACCCATTCAACTGACGGGCTGGAAATTCTGATGATGTTTGAGTATGACTGCTCAATAACTGGTGATGTGCCACAGGACAGAGTCCCCAGCACCAACAGAAGTGGTGACACACAGGCACGTGAAAGACACCCTGGCATATAGAGGACTCATCACAAACAGAGGTCCCGAGGGAAGACGCAGCTATCCATGTCTTGGGCTGCAAAAGGAGAGCCCAGCGCTTGTTGCCAAGGCTGGGGCCAGAGGAGATGGCATCTCTGACTGCAGCTGGAGTGCTGTGTTGAGGGGCTGTGCCACTGGGTGGAGGACCTTCTTCAGGTGGACAGCAGGACTGGATGAACTGGGGGTGGGGTGGGGTAGCGGCACAGATGAATCTGGTATTCATGAAGAAAGAAGAACTGGTTAGAAATGCAAAAACATTAATATTTTGGGTTTAGGTACCAGGGAACTGTGGAGTTCCTGAGCAGTGTGAGAAGGAGAAGTGGCAGAATAGAGTTCATGGAAATCAGGCAAGCAGAGTTCAGCTTATTCAGAAAACTGGTAGGTGGGAACACATGGAGGCAGCTCTGAAGAGTAAAGGATCTCAGAAAAGCTGGCAAATCTTCTTTGACAGCACTCTCCAAGAGCAAGAATGGTTCATCCTGATATGCAGGAAAACAGACAGACATATCAGGAGACCGACTTCGCTGAGTAGGCAACTCAAGATGGCAAGATGGTGCTCCAACGCAAAAAGGGAGTACAGGGGAGATGACAGCAGGCACAGGTCACAAAGGAAGAGTTTAGAAACACTGCTTGGACCTGCACAGATGATATCAAGAAAGCTGGAGCTCAAAAGGAGATGAGAACACCAGTAACAAGGGCAGCTTCTAGCTCTTCTTTACTAGGAAGGCACTGAGCATGGAAACCGTTGAGCCTGTTGCCAAATATAGTGGGCAATTGGACCCCTTGCTACATGAAAGACATTGAGGCACTAGAGTGTGTCCAAAAAGGGCAACGAAGCTGGTGAAGGGGCTGGAGCACAGGCCTTATGAGGAGCAGCTGAGGGAGCTGAGGTTATCTCATCTACAGAAGGCGCAGAGGAGGCCTTGTCGCTTTCTCCAAATACCTGAAAGGAGGTTGTAGTGAGACAGGGGTCAGGCTCTTCTCCAAAATAACTACTGAAAGTAGAACAAGAGGAAATTGCCTCAAGTTGTGGCTGGGGAGGTTCAGGTTAGATATTAGGAAAAATTTCTATGTGGAAAGAGTGGAAAAGCATTGGAACAGGCTGCCCAGGGAGTGGAGTCCCTGTCCCTGGCAGTGCTCAAGAAACATGCAGATGAGGCGCTTAGGGACATGGTTTAGCAGGCAGGGTGGGGATTGGTTTACAGTTGGACTTGATGATTTTAAAGGTCTTTTCCAAGTATAATGATTTTATGATTCTATGTTGTGACAGCAGACATGGAAAGGCTGGAGGCACTCAATGCCGACTTTCCCTCAGTCTTCATCAGCTAGGTTTTCCAGCTCTCTGTACTTAGGGAAAGGGCCTCCCATTGAGGCCAAAAAAAAACATTCGGGAAACTGCAGGCTGGTCAGCCTCACTTCAGTGCCTGGGAAATTGATGGAACATGTCATCCTGGATTATGCATCTGGGCATGTGAGGTAGAAGGAAGTGGGAACAGTCAGCATGGATTTACCAAAGGTAAATTCTCTCTCTCACACTTTACATTGCCTGAATTCCCCTCCTCCAAATTCTTCATATGTTTTTTACAGTCATTTCAAATTGATAAATCTATTTATGCTTTAATTTGCATAGTCAGTTCACGTTATCCCTGAACGTTTCAAAGTGCAACAACAAAATTAACATTTGAATCACTGTGCAAAGAAAGAAAATGCAACCACAAGAATCAGTGACTCGGCAAGATGAATGAGCTTACAGTCTCAGCAAGAACCAGTAGGTAGGTATAAAATCATCTAAAACTCTTACAGTTATTCACAGCTGATCAGCCGAGCCACTGAACTCACTTGCTACTGGCCAAATTTTTTAATGCCTCACTGGAGGACGGGAGGCTGGTTTTCGCTGAATGGTAAGTTTTTAGGCTCACAAAATTAGACACTTGACATTAAGTACATTAAGTTACTGGACATACTTGGCAAATACAATATTTCTATGTTAGAGTACTTATATGAATATAGAAAAAGGGCGTTCCTCCTTAATGTGTGTAAATGAGCAACACACACACACACACACACACACACACACACAAAGAGCAGAGACTATAACCATAAACAGAATGTGCAATGTGACAGTGTGCAAATTTCATATCAATACCATAGCTCGTGCACATTTTCTTTTGAACATGTCACTGTTGATATGGAATAAGCTTAAAAAAATCCCCAAACAAAACATTCCCTCCACCCTCACCCCAATAATAAGAAGTTCAAAAGTAAAATGAAGGAAAACTAAAGGAAAAGAGAGATATCCTAAAAGGCAAACAGACTAAAATGAAATAATGTAAGCAGAGGGACAGATAAAAGTTGGAGCAAATAGCCTGGCAGTTGACAAAAAGATACCTAAATTAAGATCTGAACAAAGCAGTTATTGGAATAACCAGCAACAAAATCCCTGTTGCAGCCACTGGCTCTGCCATTCCTTCTTCTTCGAATACTTTTCTTTCCCAAGCCTCATGCCAAATAGGAATAGTCCTTCCCAGAATAATTTAGCATCAGAAGATACCAAACGGCATGATTTATCCCAGAGAAATCTGATATTCACACTTGATGCAGCTGTGTCTTCTATAGTTTCTCTCTGTTCTGGTTCTCCTTGTGGATAACTCCACAGCGTTCCACAATTTTAATGCTTTCAGTATCACTATCTTCAAGATTACTAAGTAGATTTCACTATAAGACTAATGTGCCTTGGCTGGCTGTGCTAGCCCCAGAGGTATACAGTATCAGTAAAGCAAGGTCTATGCTGGTACACTTTATCCTTCAAAATAAAATTCACCAGATGGATACAGACCTCTAGAGTGTAAGTTTTTTGAGTTCTAGTTCCCTGAAAAATTGATCTATATACAAACATCTATGTAAGAACATCTGATATTTTCTAACTGTCCTTAGTTTAGCCTGCTGAGCTACAGCATTTTACAATCCTTTGGAGAATTTCTAGATAAAAAACACTCAACACATGAACATCTAATATTGGTCCAGTAAACCTCAAATACTATTGTTCTAAGAGATCAGTTATCACAATGCCAGGCCAGAATTAAATTAAAAAAAAAAATGGATACAAAGATTTAAAAATACAGTTGATTATTAAATGACTTTTGCATTCAATCAATTTTACCAAGCAAGGCTGCCCAGTGAAGAGGAGTTCGAAACAAGTTGTCATAAGATGTCACATTGCAGCCTTCATAAGAGGTCAGGACATCAACAACAGCTACATTCCCATCAGCAACAGCAAAATGAAGGGGAGTTCGCCCTTCGTAGTCTTGCCAGTTAAGCAGAGATTCTGTAGGTGCAGCTTCCTTTAAAAGAGATAAAAAAAAAACCCTAAAAATATTTTAGCTGAAGAGAGAAACTTCACAAAAAGTCTTACAGTGAGATAAACTGTCTATTTTTAGTAGAAGATAGCTCTACAATCAAATACTTCCATTATAGACTAGATGATTTCCAAATATTTCTATATATGTGTGTGTGTCCCAATTATTGTACAAGACTTGATTTTTGATAACACATCCTGTGATCTATTGTAGTGGAAGTGGCTCCTTACAGAGGAGGCTTAAAAGATGAATTCAGGCACTTGTGAAAATAACTTGATCTTCTTACCTGATTATCTAAGTTGCATATAACATGTATATCTTCATATTTTTCTCCTAGGTCACTCTATTTTCACACAAATTAATCACAATATTTTTCTAACATCTTAAAACCTCATGACTATCCGAGCATTCCCAAGGGAGATGCCAAGGTCTCCAGGAGACAGGACAGAAGACAAAAAGTATTTCTAATGAATACATCTATCTCAACAAAAACAAACAAACAAAAAAGAAAACAAGAAAATGCAGGAACTCAGATGGTAGGACACAGAACATCTGGAGCACAAACAGATCATTAAAACAAATGCTTAAACCAACTACAGAGAGAAGGCCTACAAACTAATGACAGGGAGAAAGCAATAATTAAGAACAATTTACTGAAGTCAAGATAATTTTATGTCACAATAACCTTCAGCCTTAGCTTGGGTCTCAAACCATGATGATAACTGAGAAAAAAATCATCCTGAAAACAGAGTGCCAGACCATGCCCTTCAACATATGTACAAAACAGAAGGGGGAGAGGAAGAGCGGGGAAGAACAGACTCTGATCAATGCATTTTGTTAGCAAAACAGAACCAGTTCCTGACCCTTTTCTCATTAAATTCACTGCAACTTTTCCCACTAATCTCAGTAGATAAATGAACAGGCCAGAAATCAACTGCATTTGCATTATTTAAAATGCAGTAAGTATTACGAACATCTCACACTGAGAATGATAAATCAAGAAGCAGAAAGTCAGGAAATTCTAGAATTATGTTTTCTAATGCAACATTAATTTACCAAGGTTCTATGTTCTGTAGGTTTTATTTAATAGATAAAATAATATATTTAGAGCTATATATAATCATACTTCCTAAGTGTAATCTGGCTAAATTAATACTGCAGCAGCAACCTCAACTCTGGAATGTCCTGACCCTCATTTTTTCTTACTGTCTTACTTTCTAACAATGCCAGCTTAAATTACCTTATTGTACTTTATTTGAACATGAATATATTTTAGATACTGCTACATAACCACTATTAAAATGCCCCACCTTACATATTTGAAATATCTGTCACAATAGTTTATATCAGTATCCACACCACTATACTATATACTGATATTAGTCAGCATATCTTGCCAGAAAAAAAATATGACTCAAAACATACAGTAGTTCATTGTAACAGGCAGCCACTAGCATAATCACAGAACATTAGACACATAAAAATTGGATAAATGCGAATTTGTCTTACCAAAACTAAAACTGAACTTAGTGTTGTTACATACAGAAATCAGAATGATCAAAGCATGAATACTGCTTATTCTAATAAGTATTTAAAAGCATTTGATCTGAACCATTAGAGTGAAAAGTGAAAATTTATGCTTTTCCCTTTCTTTACTATCTCTCAGGACACAGCTAACTGACATTATGCTTACTTTCTGTCTATTCAAATTGCTTAGCAGGGGGAGTATGGAGCCCACTGCAAAAAAACTCAGAAGGGATCTTCTGGAGAATCATTTTTAAAGCATGACTGAATAGGAATGACAATTCAAAGAGAAGTTAATACTGAAATTCTAACCACATTAGAGGAAAACGTGTTTGAATGAAATAAACTAACCAAAAAAATCTTCACATCTATCATTTATTGATGTGATCTGGAAAGCAAATTTTTGATCCTCCCAAAACAACAAAAAAATGATTTTTTAACACAACACGTCAAATAGATGACACACAAAAACTTTTGTCTGAAAGGCACTACATTCCACAGAATACATCCCCATAACCTGCAATATTACTTCTTCAAAACGGTAAAGAAACTTTCAGTGATAAAACCTCTATTTACATTCAGACCTGGAAGTCTTGTGTGCTCCATTTTCACTGTATTTCATGGATTTCACTATTAGATGCAACCACATGCGCCTAACTGCCACCCCTGCAAATCTGACCTACTTTTTTAGCATTTGGTTCTCTTTTCACTATTATTTATTTTTACAATCACAATGCCCAGAAGCTCTAGTCACTGGGCAGGATTAAACTGGGCTAAACGCTGTAAAAACATGAAACAGAAAAGGGATTCCTGCTCACTTTTGAAAGTTTTAAAAGAGGAGACAATAGATGGATACATTCAGATAATGGAGCACAGAAAAACAAGATAATATTTGCAGTATCATAGACTGCTGTCTCAATAAAACCAGCAGCTTAATTGCTCTCAAGTTTTTGTAAAGCAGCATCGGAGATGTCCAAGGAAGACACTGCAGAATAACCATTTTCTCAAAATTTCTTCCAAACTGATAAAGATAACACAGGAGAACAATACCATAATGCAGTAAATGTGCAACAAAGGCTACCAGTGCAGATTGAGGTCAACATCTGACTGCTTTCTGAGCAATGTCATGTAGCTTACAGCCTGCCGCACTCATGAAAATGAACATAAATGGTTGTGTTGGATGTATTAAAAAATCAGGCAAGAGTGGCCCAAGTCAGAGTGGCACACCTTCTGCTCTGCTAGCATTACAAGACAGTGTTTTTGTGAACTCAGGTAATAACATAAATCCTGATACAAGTTGGCAGAAATTCTAACTATGTGGGTGGATATGTTATGAACACCTCATAGAAAGAACCTGAAAAATTATGGACTTAACCTGGATGTGAAGAGCTATTTCACAGTGAAAAACTACAACTGTGAGATTATCCCAGAGACTGAGGAAGATGGGGAACAGCTGATTTTTCATAGACCACAGGTTAGGCTCTCAACTTGCAAGCTAATCAAACAAACAGACATAGAAATCATTATATTTAGCTTACAACCAACATGCCTAGTTCTGAGGCAATTTCAAAAAAACAGGAATAGATAGGTTGTTGGAATATGACAGAAAGACACCACTGTAATTGTTTTATTTTTCAGCATTCTTGAATTTAATGATTTCCACAGAATAAAAATCAGGGTAGAAATCAAGCTAAGAATCTGACTGTAGTCATTATAGTTGTCAGTGGAGAAAATGAAACTGAAATGCTGCAGAAAAATACATGACTACTTAATCTGTACAGAAAGATTTTTGGAGAGTCTCTCAGTAAACTGATCAAGGATTGACTGTTAACTGATCACATACATCCTACAATTCTGACTCAACAGTCAGGAATGAGATGGCTGAATACAGTTAACTGGAAGTAAGTTTGCGAATGAGGAAGAAATGCCACACAGCAAAGAACTCACTGTGCAGAAGGCAACTGGCATGATTAACATGATTGGCCTTTTTAACTGGGAGAACTTGTAAACTCTTCCTTCCTACGTCCCCTAAAATGTATAGTGACACACTGAATTATTATGAGTGGTATTCATAACCCATGATTTACAGCAAGGATATTCATCAGTATTTCAAGAAAAAAAAAAAAAAAAGTTTTTATCTCAATAAAGGAATACATGCAAAAAGGTTTATATGTAATAGACTTTCTTACCAGAATACATTTCACAGTATGAATTGCACTAGGGTCCTTGTTGTTAGCTGCCCAGTGAAGTGGGATTTTTCCTTCAATATCAGGGATTCCAATATTTGAATCATGCTTTATGAGAAGTTTCACATGCTCTGGGTTATTGTAGTAGGCACTCCAATGCAATGCAGTTTGCTGGGACACACCATACACAAGTTTCATAAAAATGTCAAAAAAGAAATAGAAGTTAAATTAGAGCCTGAAATACATTCATGATATTTAGTTTATATTTTCACAGAATCACACAGAACAGTTGAGATTGGAAGGGACCTCCAGAGATCATCTAGTCTAAGCTCTCTGCTCAAAGCAGTGTCAGCAAGACAAGCAGGTTGCTTCTGGCTGTGCCCAGTTGCATTCTGAGTATGTGCATGGATTCAGCCTCCACTCAGGACACTTCGAGCCTCCTTTCTAAACAGTCTATTCAGTGCTTGACCACCCTCACTGCCAAGGAGTTTTTTCGTATGCTTAAATGGAATTGATTGTCTTTCTATTTATGCCCATTGCCTCTTGTCCATTCACTGGATACTACTGAGAAGAGGCTGGCTCCATCTTCTTTGCACTCTCCCAACAAGTATCTATGCACACTAACAGCACTGCCCCCAGTCTTCTCGTCTCCAGGCTAAACAATTACACCTGTCTGTCTTTGTAGGATAGATCCTCCCATCTGTTAATCATCTTTTTTGCCCTGTCATTGGATTTCTGCCAGTATGTCCATGCAACTCCTGTACTGGGAAGGCCAGAGCTGGAACACCAGGTGTGTTTGGAAACACCAGATGTGTTCAAACACTCCAGTGTGTGTGGACCCTCCAGATGTGGCCTCACTAGTGCTGAATAGAGGGGAAAAATCATCTCCCTTGACCTGATGTCAGCTGTCTTCCTAGTGTAACCCAGGGTCTCGTTGGCCTTCTTTGCTACAAGGCCCGCTAATGGCTCATGCACAACTCAGTGACCACTAAAATCCCCGAGGTCCCTTTCAGCCAAGCTCCTTTCCAGCCTGTACTGATGCACTGGCTTATTCCTTCCCAAGAGCCAGGCTTGGCACTTCCCTTTGTTGAACTTACTTTTGAAATGAATTTTATTGAGCTTACATGTTTCTGTATAACATTTTGAGGTGCAGAAAATAATTTGTAGCGATATCACAAAAAGAACTCTAATTATTATGGAGTGCAAATCTATTATGGAATGAAAATTGCACAAATAAATCTCAGAATAATATGTATGACATATTTGAGGCCAAATCTCATTCTATTTATATTTTCAATAAGTATGGCTTTATTCTAGGTAGATCTAATCTTCGTATCCCTCATTATCTTTACAATTTGGCTTGTGTATCCTGCTCATTTGTTTTACTATCCACGGTTGTTACTGCAATAAAGATAATTTCAACACAGGAATATATGTTCTGAAATTACTGGGTTTTTTTTTGTGGGTTCCACTGCAGTCATGGAATTTATTCAGGAAGGTAAGGCTTTATTTTTAGAACAACACTTTTCATTCCACAGAAATTCTAAAATTCCATGTTCTCCTGTGCAAGACATGAGGAGAAGCTGTGATAATGCCCCAGTTCTCTTATAATTCTGAGGAGAATCCCAGGAAGTCAGGAAGCCAGGGACAGACAGTTATCAAATGATAGAGGACTATCAAAAAATGGAACACATCTACCTAGAATGTGTGAAATCAAAATCATTGGAAAATAGGCTTTAAACAAAACTGAACGAGAGTTCCATCTACCTGAGTATGACTCATACAGAGACCTGAATTAGGTCTAAGCCACATCATCTTATGTGATAACCACACTTAGCACTTATACTTGGTATAAAAGGTGGGTTGTTTGGTATATAATTAAGTTGGTAGATCTTTAATTTAATTGTGTGAGGACTTCCTGGGCTTAAGAAAAAGGATACTCTGTTCATGGTACTTTAGCCAACCAACAGGACAGTGCTGTGAGGTGCAACAATTTCAGAGCTGGAGAAAATATCTGACTTCGTTACGTTTGAGTAGCAATCTGAAACAGACCTCAAAGCCAGAGCTCAATAAGATCTCAAAGTCAGAATCTGGTCCTTCTTAAATTTGGCAATCTTTTGGTATGATAGAAACTGATGCAGAATTACACAAAAACATTATTTTTCACTAGAGGAAGAGGGCATTAAATACTGACTCTGGATTCAGATCCACCTTGAGAAAAAATTTCGATGTTCTGCACTGTCTTCAGTTATTCCAAATTCTATAGGTTGAATATTATTCAATCTATCTACCTTCCCCTAACCAGTGGTAGTTGAATAAAATATCAGAAGCTAGTACATGCCCCTATTGCCAATTCTTGACTATTGTCAGCGAGTTTTCCAGGCATTATCAAATGTTCGTAACTATGTAAGTAAAACATTTTTTAAAAACAGTAGAACATTCGTAAACTAACAAGAACTTTATTTATCATACATCTCCCCCAGCTGCTGAGTAGGAGTAGTCACTCTTGTCACTGAGAGTGCCTTTAAGCAATCTGAATGCCATCTTTGCTGTTGTGGTTACTCATGACATGAGCTGAAATAAAAGCGCTCTACATTTTTTGGAAAACTTAGCAATGCTTTGATGTTATTTTGGAAATTAGCTGAACAAAAGGAAAGGTTCCTAAAAGGTTTTGGCTGGTTTCTGTACACCTTTGTTAATTAATTAATGAGGTCAGGAAGTCAGCATGACTTTTCCAGAAAGACTGTTGTGAATATATCCAGGGTTTCCACAAGACACTTCAGAGTATCCTACAAGGCAAGCAGCTGATTGCTAGGGCAGAGGCAGGTTTCAATCCTGATGTCTGGAGGAGGGAAAAGATTTATTTTATAGAAACTGGACTCGCATCTGTCTTATCCTGCTTTCTAGATGATAGGACCAGACTAGAATTTCAAAGTTTCAGAAGCAATACCCCTAGAAAGCTTATTCCCCTTCTCTTAACTATGCCCCCTTCTGGTAAAATGAAAATTCACTAAACAACATATTGCATTGGTATTACAAGGATGAAGTCAGTCACTATCTGCAGAATGTGATTTTTATTAAACCTCTTATTGACTAGATAGCAAAGACACTTCCAAAGTGAAAATCTCTAAGGGGCTTGTCATCCATTAAAAAAAAAAATTGAAAGTTTTTTTTTAATAATTTGAAGCAAAAAAAAAAGACGATCTGGTGACCAAGAGAAAATCTTATTAGGAAGATGGATGTTGAAGAGCCTGTGCCTCCTACATTAGTTCTCTTTTATCAGCTACTGGACTAAGAATTCCCCTGACAGGAGAGACTCCTCCTGGACACTGGTAAACTGATCCATAGAGCAGAGCAACAAGCAGGCAAGAGTTCAGTATCATCACAACAGACAGAGTGAAAATGGGATGAGTGACTGAAACAGTGCAAAAGGCAGCTGTTTTCCAACATGTTCCTTCACTGGTACCCATGGACCACATGAGAAGGTGCTCTTTCCTTATGTTCTGTTGCACATAATTTTGGTGGCCCACAGTGCAGGGCCAAATCACACAGTAATAGGATGAATGTCTTCCAACAGCAAACCTGCATTTAGCTCAGCATCAAAGGAATTTCCTTTTTTTATTCATTCATCCGTGATATCTACACAGACCTTGGAGATTTCTGCACAAAGTTTTCCAATAATTCTTTGTATTACCTGATTCTAAATTCCTTCTAATACTCCAAAATTAAGAAGACTAGTGCAAAGAATAATGGTGGTATGTGGTTTCTGGGTCCAGATCTTTATCTTTTTAAGTGTAAAACCACCTGCATCATTGTTCAAGAGCAGAATTCACACTGGTATTTTTGGATTTCCACGTGGACAATGAAGGCAGATGAGCATTTCAGAATGTTTCCAGGGAAGAAAAGCAAGATAAGCACATCTTATCCACCTTCTAACAAGGTTCATCACAGAAAGGCTTAGACCTTAAAACAGATGGATTCTGAATGATTCTGAATCCTCTATTATGTCTGTTGTACTCTCAGCGTGAATGTCAGTGAACTCAGCACAATGAATTGTCATGTTATTATTTGCTGGAAAACATTAATACTTTTAATGGTGATCAATCAAATACCAGTCTTAGCTACTATTTTCAAGAGTCAAAAAATGTCATGCACAGAAATAACAAGCTTATTTTTTACACCTAACAGTTAGATGCAAAACCAATTTCCAAAGCTGCTAGAAGTGTATCTTAAAAAATGCAATATTATACCTTATTTTTGTCCTGTGTGTCCACTTCTCCAGGTGCCATATGTTTTAGCAGCAAAGCTAGACATTTGGGGCTTTTGTGACGTGTAGCTAAATGCAACGGTGTCATGTCCTCTAAGTCTTTCTGCATCCAGTTCCCTTTACGAGCCAGTAGAAGTTTCATGAAACGGTAATTTCCCTAGGTAAGGAAAAATACATGAAATTTATTCCAGTTAATCAATCCAGATATATGGCTGGGTATATTCACTGTTGTATAAAAAATGGCGTTAAAAAGAGAACAGTAACAGCCATAAATTTTGGAAACCTCTAACAAAGATCCATTGTTAAAAACATTAATTTTTAAATCTATTTTCCTGTTTCCTATCAGCTGCCTATCTTCTTACAGTGTACTGAGTAAGACAACAGTCAGTAAAACAGATATTGCCGTAAGACTCCAACATTGTCAGGAATTTCTTCATAACGTCAGATGTCTTGAAAAAACACTTCTTCACTTTTAGTTTTCATGAAATGTATTTGAAGTATCTAAGCTGCAGAAATTGCTGATTTCAAAGAGTTTCTCCCTCCTGGTTAATAAATATTTTTTTTTAAATGAAAAAAAGGAAAACCCTACATGTTCTTTTTCATTTTTATCCTTTGGCTTAACATTTTTGACAATCCCATATGTTCATTTTTCTACATGAGCATTCTTTTCTACCAGCTTTTTTTTTTCTTTCACTATTTGTTTTGTGGAGTAGACTGTTTCCAGGATCATTAAGGCTTTAAAGGGTAGACAGTCTATGAAATAAAAAGTCTTCTTAAGGAAATTTTAAAAAATATATGGATTTGAATATCTCTACAAAAGACACAGGGCTAGGTCTCTGAGGCAGTGTTAACTGACATAACTTCATTAGCGTCCAATAGCTACAAGTGACAAATGAAGAGCTAACCTAAGGGGAGAGAGGAAAACTGAAGCTTAAAGGATACAAGATTAAAAGAATTTTCTGTAACCAATTCCAGGAAGTAAATAACGTTAACAGAATTTTCAATGAAGTTCACATGAACTGTACATAGGAATGCAAAAGGCATTCAGTGCTTTGCAGCTGTTTTAAAATGGCAAGAGACTGGAAATTTCAATTTGCAAAAGTACAGAGAAAGGGAGAAGGAAAGTGCTCCTGCCTTAAGGAACTCAAAGTCAGGAAACTGTCAAAGTCAGTCAGTTAAGCCTCAACAAACCATGTAAAACCTGAGCAAACCAGCAGTTTCACAATTTTGTTTTCATTAAACACATGCAGGAGTCTGCAAGGTGGATAGATAGCAGGGGAGGAATAAAACCAAACATAAAGGCTAAAATTTTTAAAATGAAAGAGAATAACAAGGAACAATTCAGAGACGGGCAATATGTGAATAAGTAACAAAACCTGGAAAAAAGTGCTTGTTTCTGAATTGCATGTTAATTTTGATCTACTGTATGCATGATGAATGCATGGGACATCTAGCTTTATAACACTTACTTAAAATATTTAACAGTCTAGACTTTAGATCTGGTTTTCAAAAAGAATAATGTACAAATATGCCTGTGAGGGAATAACAATTGAGGATGGATCCTCCCCCAAAATCTGTTTCTACTTCTCAAATCACTGAGAAAGACAGCCAAAAATTAAGGGTTGAGTCATGCAATCATTATGAAGGTGTAGTGATTTAAGGTATAGCCAGTCTTGTCTTGCTATTGCCTCTTACTTGGAAGTTAATTCAGATAGGATTGAGAAGCTACAAAGGATATTTTGGTATTTTTTATTTCACTTCAGTACAAAATCTTTTTTCTAGGTGGTGTTTTTTGTTGTTGTTGCTGTTGTTGTTGTTTTCCAAAATCATCTTCAGCAATAAATCCAGTTCAGGATGAGTAACAAACAGCTAGAGTAGTAACAAAACAAAAAATCCGAACAAATAAAAACCTTTGAATCTGGAGAAGTTGATGTGATCATCCTTTAAACATCCCTGTTCTTTCCTCACTCTAACTTCTAACCTTTCCTAAAGAGAAAAGGAGCATGCAAGAATTTCGCATACTGTCTTCCAGTCTTTCCCAAAACATTTAAACTTTTGTAAATCTCAGTTTACTTAAACTGACAGTTTCAGTAAAAACATCAATTTCCCATAAGTATCATGAAAATAGAAAGCTCAAAAGAGAAAATAAATTATACTAATTCCTCTATTCACGGAAAAGCTGTAGCATTTGATCAAGCTTTATTAGACAAGGTACAAAGGAAAAACGACACACAAATCAATTGAAGTCACATCTTGAGATTCTGCTGGTTATGGAATCACCTGTAAATTAACACTTTTAAATGTGCTCAATTCTTTTATAAATCCTGTGTTTCAACTTAGTTCCTTCAGTCTGTCCTCAAAAGGTAGCCAGGTGTAGCCAAGTGTCAGCAGAGCTAATGAGCGGTGCGCTTCTTGGATGTCATACAACATTCATACAACTCAGCACTGAATCATGTTGCTAAGGTAGGGTGCAGATGGGCCAAAAGAATCCAGAGACCACCAGGATATCCAGTTCCAAGGCATTTTTTATTGGGTGGCACAGCAGCCATTGAGACTAGAAGGGCAGATTTTACGTATGTTACTTGTCTGGTGTCTGTATAATAAAAATGCAGAAGTTAAGCTTTGTAGGCAGCGTAGATTTCACAAAGTACTGGAATTAGATTAGAGAAAGATAGCCTAAATAGTATGAGATGATATACTCTTGGAAGAAAAACAACTGCTTTTCTCCATCAGAAAAGATAAAACGTTTTATTTCAGTACTTCCTACTTTGTGTGCATGCAGATATATAAAAGAAAACAATGTGAATTTCTCCTGTTAATGGGTATCTGTTGGAAGCTTTGCAAAACCACTGTGGTTTCGAATGAATTCAGAAAAGAAGGATCACAATTTAAAGAATACCTAAAACTGTAATTACAAAAATGCAAGCTTCCTTTCAATTTCTCTTCCTGTACTCTATTTTATTCCTGCTGTTGTGCATTTTTCCATCAGTCATTATTTTATTATTCTTAAGCTACCAAAGAATTCCTCTCCTTAGGAAATGGATCTGTAATAATCCCCCTCTTTCTGAAACATGAAAGATTCTATTTCTTCCAAACGATTTATGATTAAATGCACACATACACACATACCACCACTGAAAACATCTGTTCTTACATTGTATGTTCTTTTTATTTGTAATCATCTTATTCCTGCTCTTACTTCTGGCTGCTGTCCTTTTCTTTAGTAATCCCCTGAGTATTCTGTGTTCCTTTTAATTGTTAAAAAATATAACAATCCTTAATAGGATACACAAACGAAGTATTCCCCATCTTGAGTTGATATTTTCTGGATTTTTTCAATATACAATACTTCAACATCAAGGAAAGGAAGATTTAATTTAAGTCTTAATAGGTGGAGAAGAAAAGGTATGTTTAATCTGAAAAGCAATAAGTAGCCTAATTCCTCTATTTTTATAAAATGTTTGTGCATAATAAGCCTTCAAAATTGCTAACTTTATTCGGAAAAGTCATGTAGTTGGCCCAGCACTGCTATTGAGTCTGTTTAAAATGATTCCTATACTGTAAAAACATTATGAGCAAATTGGATTAAATATTGGTACAGAAAGCTCAGTTCTTGGTAGTCAAAATTTACTACTTCTGTGCTGATTCTTAAAATTCTTGCATATCCTATAAAAATTATTTTTAGTCAAACTCTACACAAACTATAGCACAGTTTCAGAGAACAGCTGTCAACTAGTTTCAACGTAACACCCCCTGATCAGAAGAATATATTCTGCTACTGGAAAATTTAAGCCACATTTGAGCCATGTATGAACTGCAATAGAGTAACAGTTCAATAAGCAATCACTGCTCTGCAGTCAAGTAGTGACTTTGAAGGAAAGTTCTGGACTGCCGAGCTTAGCTTCTAGGCAGCTTCTCAACTAGGCAGACTTCTAGGCAGACTTTCCTTTCCATATAGTAAAGAATGACAGGAGAAAAGTCAGAATTAATGCACCTACCAGAATTCAGTTTACCCCCCAAATAGAAAAAGTTATTACCAAAACTGCAAGTTTATCAGGAAAAAAGCTGTCTAGTGTTTTCAGAGTGAGAATACTATTAGGAATAGGTCCCAGATTAATGAAAAAGTGGAACCATATATTTACTTTTTAATTCCATAGGTATTTCCAGTAAACTGTTATCTACTAAAATTCCCATGCCTATTCCCATGATATGAAATTACTATTTTTATTTCTTTATTCATCTAAAGGATGTTTGCTTTATCAGACAGAATCACTTGCACGTTTCAGTGATCTAGGCGGCAATAAAACTGTGATTTCTTGTTTCGTAGGGCTACAAAAGCAAAAGAAAAGGGGGAAGAAAAGGAGCCTTTCGTATTGGTAACAGTGTTATTATGACTCTAAATGTAGGTTGATACTGGAATTATTGATGGTTACACTACCACTGCACTAAAAACGTTGGCTTCACACATTGTGCCCCTCGAGCAACCTGACCCAGGCCTATTTGAAGCCGCCTGGTCACGCTGCACTTGCCTCTGCTTCCAAACTCTCCTCACAACTTGGCCCCAGGGACACAGGGATCCCAGCCACGAAGCCACAGCAGCGTCTCAAGTCCTCCTGGGCCAAGTTCCAGTATCCTGAACACACAAGCAGAGCCCGGTTCCGCCTGGACGACTATCCATAGCAGTTCACTAATACTGCAACAGTTAGAACAATCATTATTTGGGTATTACTGTTGAGAAAGTTTAAATAATGTTACCAATTTCCACTCCTAACTGGCTCTCTGGTAGAAAGTAAAACCGTAGGCCAACAGACCAGATGTAGGAAAATACTATCAGAAAAACACAGCTGTGCAAACTCTTCAGTACCCAACACGAGAATTTGGCAAATCCTTTTTATTCCCTATGTCGTGTCTAGCAGCACAAGAAAAGATGAATGCTTTTTTTAATTTAGTTTTTCAATAAATGTACAATTTAACACATTCCAAGACATTGTAAATATCTGAAACTCAGACTAACACAGAGTTAACAATAAATTATTGCAGGTAATGCTATTTCCCATGAAAATTTATATCCTTCCTGGAAGCCAAATTCTTCTGGAAACTTCTCAGAATACAGGAGCGTTAGGCTCTTTACAGGAGACAGAAGATTCTCCCAACTATGAGAGATCAAGCATATTCCCTCCGAGACACAGACCTCTGCACTATATTTGGTAGGAGCCCAGGGATGACAGCAAGGGCGGTCTGGATCATTGCTCTGCTCTCTAGAGATGAAAGAATCACCATTGCAATTCATGTTTACTAGAGATATCTCATTTCATCTTCTCTTCACTGGCTAAAAGTTGATGCTTTCTGATCCCTGAAGAATTATGATGGCACACAGAATGGTACAAACATAAGCATCTGTCTTTAATCTGTCTTTAACTTATAAAATTCCTTTAAATTGCTGGAGATAAATATTTGGCCATTTTCTCTCTAACATACTTGTCTAGGTTTACCTTATAGAAACACTCCTGGTAAAATCCTGTCATGCTTAAAATCTATGGTAGCAGAGATTTGATTTATAAATAACAGATCTGCTCTGTAACAACCACCCTCTCCCATAACCCGTTTCAGTTAAGCCCATCATGAGGCTGCATCACAGCAGGATGGCTAAAATACTTACGACAAGCTTCGTTGAGAACTTGGGAATGAAAACAGTGCTGTAACCAACCTATAGCCATTTCATTCTAGAGATGAAGTAATTCCAATTCAGCAGCTACCCCATAGGTGCACAACAAAAGGCAGGGCCTGAAGATGTCATCTCATCTACCATGTTTTACAAATGAGAATCAACACCTTGACTGGGTTCAAAATTGAAAAGAAACTAAGTACAGTTCCTGTAAAATGTACGCAGTTTTCTTCCATGAAAACAAAGCCTGCAATCCCAATAAGGACACTTAAAGTAACATAGTGTATATAAAAGCCTGAGTTGCTGACTGTTGCTGTGGTAGGATTAAAAACTCCATCTGAAACTAAGGATTCGTTATCATCTCGATACCAAGAGTACAGATATGGAAGCAAAGTTTTATCACAGTTTTATCACAAAAACAGTAGACTGTACACTCACTAGTAAAAAGGTAGCCAGCCCTTTTAATCTGCCAATATTCTTTCTCCTATTATGAATTCTATCTTGTTTGGCCAAAGCCTCAGTAATTTGATAGCTATTTCCCATACTCTGATATGGTTCTTGAATAAATGGTTAGGATAAATGGAGAAAAGAAATAGGATCTGATCTAAATTTGAGATGCAGCCTATCAGTTTCACTGTAGTCCAGATTATCATTCACTATGCACCAAAAATCTAGCACGGGGGGATTATTAAACTTGATTTTGTATAATTCCAAATAAAATCCCTGGGCACATAACGATGAATGACACAGGGTATTTTGCATAGTAAATGTCAGTTTTTTTAGAGACAAGTGAGCTTACTTTACTGAATAAACCTAGGTTCTAGGTTTCTAAAATCGATGCTGTAACAGATTTTAAGCATGGCATGATTTTACTAGAAGTGTTTCTGCAAGGTAAAGCTACGCAGTATGTTAGGGAGAAAATGGCCAACCTGGGAAACATTCTGCTGACATGCAGCAGGGCTCTGAAAATTTCTCCTCCCCTCACAATTTCTTGGACTTGTCATTATGTAGCCACTTACTTCAACGCTCTAACCATCTGTATCTCCCTTACCCTGTAGTGTGGACAAACCTCGTTGGTTGCACATACCATCTTTGGATTTTAAAAACAGATGACACTGGTAAGTAAATATAACACTATTTTACAAAGAGAGAAACAGCTGACAGTCTGAGAGCCAGAAGAATACAGGGAACCTCTACCAGCATGAAAACCACACACATAGATATGCCACCATCGTCTTGACATCAGTGGTTTAAAAGGGGACAGCAGGTATGGAAAACTGTGCTTTTTTTTTTTTCCTTATTCATTGCTGACAACAACACACAACAACAAACTTGTTTGTTTATTTTCAACAAATTTAACTGCTCCACCTGAAATAAAAAGCGTGACTTGTAAGACTGATTTGTAGTAATTTATAATATACTGCACATGAGCTGATTACAAACAAGTTCCAGCACAGCTACACTTGTTTTTTGGAATACTTCCATTAGGCTTGTGTTAATTTAGTCAAATGGAAGGGTTGCTAGAGTACCAGAAAAGAGGCAGCACAGTATCTTTTATATAACTCATGGTAAATGTGGCAGGGGTCATTAAAACGAGAGCCAAGCTGCTAAAGCCATGATGATGCTACTTCTTTGGCTCTGATTCAGTATTAAATAGATACTTTGCCAGGGACAGATCAAAAGAACATGTAACAAATAAAAAGTGACCCTTACAAAGAAGATATTTTTTTAGGGCTGTTCATTGCTGATGCAGTTGTAACCCCTGAAGATGACGCCAGTGCACAATACGCTTCTAGCAGAATGGAAAGTCTTAGAAAGAAAAACATAAGCTATAAGACAAAATTGAATGCAGTCAAGACATTTAATCCTTTTCAACAACTCCCTGAGTTTTAATTTCAGTTAATGTTTTATTTAATTATTTATATACATATGCATATTTTAAAGACCTTCCCCAAGTTATTTAACAATCCTCCCTCCCATTTAACATGCTTCATACCCAGGAAAGCAGAGCAAAAGTGTTAAAACCTTAGCAAGCATGCCTCTTCTAATCTCAATAATAAAGGACAAGTTCCACATTCCCTTCAGAATATCATTTGCTGTCTGCACTCATTCCAGTTTCAATCCATTTGTTTTGAACACAAGCAGCCAAAGATTACATAGTGTACCAGGGTGTGCAGCTAACAGAGGCAGCAGTTTGAGCAGCAGTTCATGCAGAAGGGTGCCAGAAGGGACCTTTCCTCTTTTTTTCCCCTCAGTCCTAGCAGTGTACGTTTGAAATGATCATGACAGGTTGCACAGCATGGTCCCCAGTAGATGCTGGAATCGCTATGTCAGAGGCTTCAGTACAGACTAACCCTCTCACAGCTGACATAGCTCTACAGGTCTCAGGCAGCAGACAGTGCTTCGGGCCTCTTCTTGACAGCCAGCCTTCCTGCCAAAGTTGTTCTTTTGTTAAGGAGTTGTGTCAACCCATAAAGGAATTAAGGGAGGAAGAAGTCAACAATTAAGGGAAGAAGTGCACTATCCTGGAAGATGAGCATGAGACAGATAGGGTGTTCTCTGGACCGTGCAGCTCCACTGCAGTGGAGTTCCTGGAGGGCTCTGTGCAGTGTGAAACTAACACTATAGATGAAGGCTGGAAACTCATTATTACTCATAGGAGAAGAAAGACTCTTAATCCTCCTGAAGACCTGAAGTTGAGGAATAGGTTTAGTGCCCTCCAGGCTGAGGAAGAACTAGGCATGGCTTCAAGGGAAGCAACTGAGTGGTCAGACCCTCTGCCATGCCTGGAACATGCCAACACCCGGAAGAACCTGCAAGTGAGTGCTGTGGCTGACTCCTTGCTGCAGGGGCTGGAGATACCGATCTGCTGACCTGACCCCTTATCCACAGAGATTTGTTGCCTGTTAGGTGCTTAAATAAGGGATGGAACATCTCATCCTGGATGTTGCCTCAAAGCATGAGGCACAGAAGGTGAGGTGTCCTCATGACCTCTTGTCATGAGGACAAGAAGGTCATCAGTACAAAGTGTGAATTCACCAAGAGGAAATCGTGCCTAACCAATCTGAGAGCCTTCTGTGATAGAATGACAGGCTGGGCAGACGATGGAGAGCAGCAGATGTTGTCTACCTTGCCTTTGGCAAGGCTTTCAACACTCCCATAACATTCTCATAGACAAGCTCAGGAAGTGCGGGTGAGATGAAAGTGAGATGGACTGAAAACTGGCTGAATAGCAGAGCTCGAAGGGTTGTGACCAGTGGCACAGAATCTAGTTGGAGGCCTGTAGTTATCAGTACCCCAGTGGCCACTGTTGGGTCCAGTCCTGTTCAAGTTATTCATCATTGACTTGGATGAGGGATGGAGTGCATCCTCTGATACAAAACCGGAAAGAGTGGCTGATAACCCAGAGAGTTGTGTGGCCTTTCAGAGAGAACTGGATAGGCTGGAGAGATGGGCAGAGAGGAACCTCATGAGGTTTAATAAAGGCAAGTGCAGAATCCTGCAACTACAGAGGAATAACCCCAAGCACACTGGTTATACAGTAGGGGTTGACTGTTGGAAAGCAGCTCTGCAGAGAACTACCCGTGGGTCCTGGTGGACAAGTTGACCACAAGCCAGCAATGTGCCCTTGTGGCCAAGATGGCCCACGGTATCCATGGTTTCATTAGACAGAGCATTGGCAGCAGGTCGAGGGAGGGGATCCTCCCCCTCTATTCAGTCCTGGTTAGGCCACATCTGGAGTGCTGTGTCCACTTCTGGGCTGCCTAGTAAAAGAGAGACACGGAGCTACTGGACAGCCCAGTGGAGGGCTGCAAAGACAATTACAGGAGGGGAGCATCTCTCAGCTGAGGAGAGACTTAGAGAGTTGATTCTGTTTAGCCTAGAGAAGGCTGAGAGGGGATCTTAACATTTGTGTGTACGAATATCTTAAGGGAGGGTACCAGGAGAATGGGGCCAGACTCTTTTTAGCCATGGCCAGAGATAGGACAAGAGGCAACGACTACAAAGTGAAACACAGGAAGTTCCTCCTGAATTTGAGAAAAAAACTTGACCAGGAGAGTTCCCACCAATAGCATGTTGGAGAGCATTTCAAGAATGCATGTCAGAGAGCGCTCTTGCTACTCGACGTATCTTGTCAGATAAACCCTAAAACTGCGCTTGCCTCTCTCAGTTGAGAACATTCTCTGGTCAGTTAGCAAATCAGTTCTTTTGAATAACTTTCAAATAATAAACCCAAAATATATCGAATATATTCTTATGCCTCCTTGCCTCAACACTGACTTCCATTATGAACTATGGTATTTCCAACCATTTTAGTTACTTCTAATATCCTAAACATTCCGACCCTGTCTTCCACTGACAATATTACCCAATCTCATGTCACTTCTGGGTGACATTAGAAAAGTTCCTACACGTTGTGGAAATTTTATTTAATGAAAATGTTGACTAGTACTAGATTCAAGTTCAGCTACTGAGAAATTCTAACATATTCTTTCCAAACTTATAATTGATATTTCCATAGTAACCATTTTTAGTTCATTATCAAACTCTGCCCACTTGGGATTTGTCTTATTTTCCTCTTAACTTCCAAATTTCCATCTAGTCCTGCATTAAACATTTTCCTCACTTTTCTCTCGCCTTAAAACATTATTTAACAGTATTAAAACAAACAAAAAACTCTACAGCTTTATGGTTCCCAAAGAATGCTTCATTTTCCTGCTGTTAAGATTAGATTTATCAAGATCAGGCACTCTCCATCTGGTGTTAAACATTGATCATAGATCCTGACAGAAAGAATTACAATACATAGAATGAGTGCACAAAAACCAACAGACCGTGGAGTCACCACAAAACCAGGATGTGCAAAGGTCTTGTTTAAGGGAGTGCATTAAAAGAGAACAGAAAGGATTAACAGTGCAGCCAGTACACCATCCCTGACAGCAGGACTTTAGGATATCTGGTAATTATAGATCCTACAATAGCTTAATAATTTATTAGCTTATTAAATTTTGATTTTCAAAATGCATTATTAATTTAGCAGCACTTATGCAAGTTGTTTTATCACAACTGTCTCAATATTCTTCATAAAAAGAGAGACTATATAACTCCTCTTCACAGGAATGCTATATATAAATCAGTTATTTTTACTCTTTCATAAGTGCAACACTACCACATCACTGTCACTGGATTTATGACAAAGTTAAAAGACATCTGCTTTCCTAACAGTACACTAATCTTAGTACAAGCACTGATTATACTATTTCTGTCTTCAAATGTAAATTCTATTTTAATTTTCCTTTTTACACTCATATTTCAGAAAGTATAGTTGGATACATAATAACAGCTTGAAAGCAGAAAAACAAATTGTATTTAGCTTATTACCTACATATTCACTTATCTACATTGTTCTTTGTGTTTAGACCCAGTTTGGCAGAGAACAGGCAAAAATGAGAAAAGAAAAGCAGCATGGAAATTAAACAGGAAAACAGCTGATCTGCTTTTTTTTAAAGTAGTACATTCTGTCCCAAATATACTACTTAATATTCTAAGATAACAGAAAATTCTCAGCAACATAGATCGGGATTTATTTAATAGTCAGAATATATTTCAAAACTTCTCAGAAAGAAGAGGTGACGTATGGAGTTAAGATTCAACTGTTGCTCATGTCTGAAATACAAAATACAGTGACCTGTATGTTTCTAGAGTTAGTATAAAAGAGAAATAAGAAATTTCATTTTCTGGATATAAAATACAAATTAAATGAAATTCATTGATATTTCAGCCTGGAAAGGCAAAGAGAATATAGCAGCCACCTCATACCACATGGGATGCCCTCCAGGCAGACTAGCACAGGAGTTAGGGCCACAGCTGAGAGCAGCTCTTTGCTTTCAGAGCCATTCCAGGAGAGCCACTGAAAGTCAAGGAACTGAAAATCATCAATTCCTAGGTGAGCCTTTAAAAGACACACATATAATACTTCAGCTTGCCCCTTTAAAACAAAAAATAACAACAAAATTTACTAAGAATTAGTTCTTAGCTCATGTTGTAAACTGTTTTCCTGTGCCATCCATGCCATGTTATAAGCAAAGTTAATCGAGTACATGGGAAAGGACTGTTCTGTTCTCTTGTCTCCAGGTGGCAGGCTACAGTTGGAAGAGTTGATTTGTGTTTGTACTTCCAGCAGTGCTGTGGAGTAGCTGAAAATACAGTGAACAGAACTTATACACTCTGAGCATATATTTGAAACATAATGTAAGCTATTAATTACAGGGAGTCAACACAGTTATTCTAGTTCTGAAAAAAAACTTCAGTAACAGTTGGACCAGTTTAATTCAGCAAAATGGGAAAATAGGATTCAGACATAGCTTTTATTTCAGCAAAAACAGAGGGTTAACTTGTTGATCAAAAATGTAATAGAAGCTCACTAATTTGTGAGTAAAGGAAAATCTTTACTATTATTATTTTAGACCTGTATAACCCTTAACAGTCATCCAGCGATCTACACCTTAAAAAAAAAAAATATTCATGCTATTTATTATCTCTGCATGGACAAGGATGATGCCATGTCTTCTATCTAAAAAAATCACTAACAGATTCAAATATTTGATGTACTACTAATCCTTTTCAATCAACTATGGCAACTGTGATCTTGACACAGGGTTTCATCTTAGGAAGTACCCTTTTTAACCACTTTGTTAGCAGCATCCCAGACTCTAAGTTAAAAGACTTAAGAGCTCCAACAGCTGAATAGAATTCTTATTTACTAGTATCCAAGTTCCATATGTTTATTCAGCCGGCAAAGCATCTTAGTCAATACATGAGCCAAAAACATCAAGATGATTCCAGACCAGTTCTGGGTATCAAACACTTGGACTGAAAGCAAGGCAGTGTGGAGCACTGCTCCCTAAAGCCTCTTACAGGAGGCTTCAATAGCTTGGTTTCCATAGGAATAGACAGAACTATGACCTGGAATTCATTCCAAAGACACAAGACAGAAGAAAATGACAGAAGAAAAGAACCAACAGTGTGAAATCCAAGGTAAAACTGTTTCCCAAGGTAAGTTAAAGGAAAATAGGAGATTGTATCATCAGCCTTTGACCTCACTTATCCATGGTCTGTAGATGCTTTTTCTGCATAGAGTTCAGATCTAAATTTTATGGTCTACCTATATGAATTGATTCCTTC
>VZSV01000282.1:106031-128802 GCA_013398735.1 Nothocercus julius
AAAAAAAAAAAAAAAAAAAAAAAAAAAAAAAAAAAAAAAAAAAAAAAAACCCAAAACCTTTTCAAGGGTGAAAATGCCATTAGCATTCCAGTTTCCACATGGTCTCTTCTACTATTATTAATTTGTTTTTTTAGACATGTTCTTCATCTTAATGGCTTTACATAAAACAAGAACTAAAACAAGTGTTAAATACATCCCTGAAATATATTAGTCCTTATTTCTAAAAACTAAATTTTCATATATTCACATTCTTCTCTAGTAAAGTTTGGATTTATACCCATATTTACAATGTTCTGTCCATTCTTAGTAATTCTTTTTATAATTTGCCTAACTCCTGAAGTTTTGCAGCTGTCTGATTCTGAGTGTCTCTAAAGCTTAGTTATACGTACATTAACCAATGCCTCCAAAGTAGGCAACATAAAAACATAAGATGAGTTGGGAGAGCAATTGAAAAGCATTTTGATAAGACTGAAAAGCCTCCAAAATCTGCTTCCACACAGCAATTTTTGAACACCGTAAGCACCATATTTAGACAGAGTTCATATAATTTTCCATCCCTACAGATTGGCTTCTTTTTATTTTATGTTTAGATTTGTTTACAAAATTTAATCAGGAGGTTATAAAGAACAGTATGATCCACAATTCAATTTACCTCAAAAATAAACTTGAATTACAGCTATCAATCCACCCAAAGTCCCAACCAGTTATCTTGACTTTGTTTAGTTCTGCTCCATTCTGGAAGTGGACGAGATAACAAACCAAGCTCCTCAATAGCCATCTGATCAGAACTGGGTCCTTGTTCCCTTGCAGCTCCTGGCTCTGTCTCTCTACAGGTACATTATATTCTGTGATGAAATTTCCCCAGCCACAATGAAAACTTCAGAACTACTGCAGTGATAGACAGACAACCTGTACTGCAATTTATTTTTAATAAAGGTAAGTTTACCCAGACTTACACAAAAATTGAGATGCTTGCAGCTACTTATATACATTACAATACTTCATAGTTTCTATATATACTACAGGGAAGTTCGAGCTTTTAAAATGAAATCATAATACACTTACCATAGTGATAAATAAAACAAAGTCTTAATAAGCTACTCAAATTATATCTTAGCAGTCACAAAAGTACTGGATTTAGTTCTTCTTGCTTAAACTACAGGAAATTGCGCTGACAACCTAAGCTGGCATTTCTTAAAGTCTTCCAAAATCTATACCATATACCACTGAAACATTGAAAAAATGTTGTGTGTGTGTACGTATATATATATATATATATTTAAATTTTCATAAGCTCTATGTATGCAGATGACACGCAGCAGCTGTGCATGCAAATATGTAGGTGATAACATGAATTACCTAATATCTCAGAGAAATATTTCTCATTAATAAAAATGGATAATATTTCTCATGAATTTCTCATTGTTCATTAATAAAAAAATGGGTAACAAAAAAAAAGGATGATTATATAATTTTAATCAATGTAAATTACATTAATTTTATATTTTCCAAAAGGCTCATATGATCTGCTGTTTTCCTGGAAACAACAGAAAATTCACATGTAATTTTTTTAAACATATCCATTTTGACTTGAGTGTGATTACCCTAATTCTCTTCAATCAACAACTTAACCAACTGCTTGTGACAAATAGAGAGATAAATAAAAAATTAGTGCTCCTGGAGTTAGTGTCAGAGCCATAAAATCTGAATTTATTTTTTCAAATATCTTCTATAGCAATGCTGAAGACATCCTATCTAGTATACTATCAATTCAAATGACAAGCCTGAGCATCAGATTAAGGACGTGTCAAACACCTGATAGAAGATTCCTGGAGAATACAGCAGACAGATATCCCGCTTCAAAATGATCTACTGCTGTTACTACATTTATTGAAGCATCTGTGGAAACATTTATAAGAAAACAAACTCACTTAAAATTACAATAAAAATTAATTATAATCAGTGAAAGCAAATACCTTCACTTTTCATTATGCCAGACTCTGAAAAAGTCACCTAATTTTAACAAAAATTATCAACTGCCTCACAAAAATAAGCTGAACTAAAGCAAACGGGGAGCTAATAATGCCACAGTGATAGGCCTGCCTTTCTTTCTCGCTGACAAACCTGGACATAAGCAAGTAAGAGGTTTCTTGGTCCCAGCAACAATACTTCTTGTAACATTTAAAGATCAGATATGAGGTCAGCTGTGAAGGGGCAATTAATGCAAGAAGCATGTTTTAGAAAGGACAATCAAACAGGGAGATACCTTTGCCTGAAAAGCCATTTTTAAAGGTAAAGTTGTAGGCAGACATCAGTGTCCTGGGGGAAGAGCTGTGCAAGTCTCTTGTACACTGAGGGATGCCACAACAGTAGAGGAATTGCAAGAAGTGAAATAAAATGAAACCTACTCAGACACGAGCCACAGCACTCCTTCCAGCTCCATGTTCATACAGAATCACATTTTAAAACATGACCACTATTTTCAAGTCCAAATGCTACAGACACTTACATCTACCCCTTGAATAAAAGAAAATAAGAGGGGACAGCTGTATCAGTACGTAGAGCAGAGCTAGCTCTTGAGAAATAGGATAATTTTGTTAACTTACAACGGCTAGCGCCAAGCAACACAGAACAGCATTCTCTAGAAAACACACTGTTCATCCTTGCATAAGGTATTGACCACTGTTAGACAAACTTTTGTCTGTTGTGATTTTTCTAAAGCTTATCTGTACCCTTACCTGCCTTTCCAGGTAAACTGTCTGAGGTTAAGTACTGATATTTTTTAATCTCTTAGATTGTGACTTAGGATTTTTTTTTACGACCAGACCACTTTACCTTCTCATCCCCAGTAATTGACATGCTTCATAAACTAGTATGAATTATTTCACTCAGTGGTGTAAGCCTAAAAATTATTGTGACAGAAGAGCACTTAGAAAAGATTAGAAAAATCAACCATTTTAAAAAGGTGTTAGAATTCCCTCAAAAACAAGGGGATTTAGTCCAGATGCTCTTCCACATCATACCCACAAAAGGTAAAGAGCATGAATTTGAGATAAGAAAATAACACAATTCTATTAGCTGGCTACATAGATATTTAAGGTATCGTACCATCTAGAATTAGCTCATTTTCACTGGGGTTTCAATACAAGCAAAGGCAGAACTTATCCATGTGCTACCACCATAGTTTTAACACTGGATTCATATTTTCTTTTTTTTTTTTTTCTTTTTTTTTTAAACCAAATAACTGAAGCCTTCTTGCTTTTCTTACTGTTATTTTTTAATAAAATCAGGAACTCTTAAGATCAAGAGCACTCAACAGAGATGCTAATGCGGTATATGTTTGGGCCTGTCCATATTCTCTTTGGCAGAGTGGATAATAAAAGCCTACTTCAATGGGAAATTCATAAAAGAAGATATAAAGCCAAACCTAGGAAAAGAGAAGAGTTAACAGAGCAAGACTCAGCACAGAGATACAGAGAAATGAAATTACATAGAGCTTGTAGATGAGAGAGAAGAGTTGGTACAACGCAATAAGTCAATTAGGTCAATAAAATTAGCAATGACATTGCTGGAGGAAAAGAGAAGGAAAACAACACTAATAGCATCGTTCCAGTTACACTAAGAAGGCAAGAAAATGAGTAAACCATGTATCATTGCCATAGTAAGGAAGTTATCTGGAAAAAAAAACACCCAGAAGAAGGATTTTGGTAGCATTTGGTAAAACTCTGGAAATTAAGTCACTGAATTAAGATCTACTTCTTACCACAATGAATAAAAACCAGGAACTTGACCAAAAAAGAAAAAAAAAAAAAAAAAAAAGGATGTTTCAGAGAAAAGGAGACATTTTTATTAAGCTAAAAATAAATTTTAAACATCTATTAAATCATGGTCCAGGGCTGACTATTTCATCAGGAAAGAATGAACAGATTACACAGAATCCTAACTAAATACTAAGATCACGAACTAAAAGTTGGGGAAGCTATGAAACAGAGAAAAAAAAGATGAGGCAGCAAAACCAGATTACAACAAAATTTGAAGTTTAGCTCTGATAAAGCCTAGATTAGAAAAGGCAGAGGAGCTATATTTGTCAGATTGCAAAAGCAAAAATGAGTTACAAGTGATGAATCCAGGCTCATACATGAAGATGGCTGTTTGAAAGCAGGACAGTCAATCTCCAAAGGGAAAAAGCTGTGATTTTTTTTCCCCTCTTGTGAGGGGGGACTGCAAGGGATCAATAAAACCTGAAATGCCAACAGGAAAAAAAAAATAGAATAGAATAAATCATCAGAAACAGAAAACAATTTTGAAATTTAAAAGGAGTTACAACCTTACCAAATAATAAAATGTAAAGTTGTCTTTTGTTTAATTATTTGGTGCAAAGCAAAGGATTTTCTTTTTCCTCTCCACAAACTTCGTCATTTTAAGATTAGCAGGAGTAAAGGATGCTAACTGCTTGTAAGACATGGTTGGTTATATGAAGGACAACTTAGGCCTAATACTATGGTTCCCAGGAGAAATGTGTTACATACAGAAAGGAGATATTATAGTGGTTATGTTAAGATTTGATTTGAAAACAGTAGTATGCTAAGATGACAAATAAAAAAAGCATTGTTTTAGTAACTTTATAAACAAAGTAATCTTCTTTAAAATTTAGACCTGCTCTTTATTCTGGTAAAGAAAATATTGGTATTGTAAACTTAGACATATATCTGAAAAAAATGTTGTGCCTTACTAGCATGACTCTTCAGTTGGCTTTATTGTCTTTGAAGGATCAAAAGCAACAAGATAATACAGACAAAAGTCAACTGGCTATTTTACTGTACAATGCAGGACTTGATATTAGTGCTTATTCTCTTACAGCATCAGAATTATTGCTTATACCTATACAAAATATTGACCAGATTTCACAGCAAAATATTAACATAAAATAATCACTTTCTTCATGGCTTCTGCTAAACTGATTTTCTCCGTTAGTGTTTACCTTCTCTCTGTCATAACCTTTCACACTTACATACCCCATCTGAGCAGTTAGCTTGTTTTTTTCTCACGACACAGGATCAGTGTGGTTTGCTATCATGCTGCCAAACCTGTTCCAGTGCATGTGTGTGTATGTACGTGCGCATGCACACGTCCATGTATGTGAGTCAGAGGGAGACAGACAAACAAACCAGGAGGGAAAGAAGGCTTTGTACGCATCTTTATTAACTGCAGAGATATATAATTAAACAAAAAAGGGGTAAGAGCATACATTAGCCTATTCTACTTTCCTACCTATTAATTTTTTCCAGTCTTTCATATGCCTCCGTCCTCATTTCTGAAAGCTAACCATCCCTTCTTCCTTTCTGTAAAGCTGACATTTGACAGCTTAACATAGCTGACAGGGTTACCCAACAGCCCACCCTCCCTATTCTCAATCCAATTAGACCTCTAATCCTCCAGATGAAAGGCCCAACTACTCACGTTCCTCATGACAACGACAGCTATTGATTATTTGTCACTACAGCTAACACCTTCTCTGTCGAGGCCACTCTGACAGAAGCAAACCTACCAAATTAGACAGCACTTTATCTGCCCTGGAGGCCAAATGGCACAACAAGTAAAGGCTAATAAATGGTATAAAAATGAACAAATCATAACATTATGACAGGTTGATCGTTGCCAGCAGCTTCACAGCTCAAGTTTGATGCTCTGTTAGACCTGTTCTTTCTCTTTTCTCTTCCACTCGTGCTCCAACTTTGACTGAATTAAAGGCCAGAACAATTAAGGCATTTGACCAGCAAAGATAAGCTAGGATAGAAGTATCATCAAGGGACACAAATGTCAATAGCAGACTACCGTTTGTCAATAAAAGCATTCCAGAGTTGCTAATGCTCAGGACTTTACTCTCCACTAGGCTGTACTGATTCCCTTTGTATAGCCCTCTTCTCAAATTCGTACAGAAACTGTGGAAAAATTAACCCCACCAAGTCAAACTTGAAGTGGAAAACATTCTTAAGGGATGAGGATTGGCATCACCCAAAACCAGAGCTCACTACTGAGTTAGATGCCACATGTCCTTGCTTTTTAGTGGACTCATACAAGCCAGAAACGCATCTTTTGAATATATCATTATAATGCAAATTTTCTTAGATTCTTTCTTGAGAAAAAAAAGTATGTTTCAAGGACACCATACAGCACCTAGCAACACAGGATCTCAAAGTCATACCCCTCAAAGGCAAACAGAAAAGTAGAAACAACAGCAAAATTTATTATTTGTATGGTAACTTAATTCAAAAGCTTTAATAAGGATCAGAGACAGTGCCTGAACTAAGATTGTTTTTGTTTTCTTTTTATTGTTCTCTTTCTGTTATTTATTGTATTGTTTTTGTTTTCTTTTTATTGTTCTCTTTCTGTTATTTATTGCATTAGACTACCACAGGAATATTAATAGGACTGTGCAATTACAAGAAAAATGCAAGATAACACACACACACACACACACACACTTCCTGAAAGAGTTAAAAAGGAACTACCTCTGCCCTACAGTCACTAATTAGTTGATTTCTTAACCATGCCAAAGACATTTTCCAGTAGGAGATTCATATGCTTCTGAAATTATTTACCAACAATAAAATAAAATAATATAAAATTACCTGAAAACTAAATAAAAGCTTCTTTAGTTAAAACTCATAGAAAAAAATGAGAGTCAGTTATTCCATTTCCAAAAAACCCTGCAGTTTAACTAAGGAAAATATTACTGTGTTACACCTAGATTGCACAGATACTTACAATCTTATATTCAAGTACAATATAAAAAAAACTATAATAAGATTTCTTTAGTAATAAAAACCTTATTATGTACTATTTGCCCTCAAAGTTTTTTAATGTCTTACATTTAAAAACAATATTCTATGTAATTCCAAATAGTATTCTTGGGTACAGACATATTTATTAACTTGTTCAATCAGAAACAGATAACTACACTCTAAAAGATGTGCAATACATGTGCAATACAGTACAATAATATCATGAGAAATAGATTTTAAAACCAATGGTTAGATAAACAGATCTCTTAAAATTTCTGTTGCCTGAAGAAAAAAAAAAAGCAAACAATTTAGACAGTGGAGTCTCAGAAAACTCAAACAAATTGATAAAAATATTGAAAAGCTGAAATTGTTTGCAATATTTCTAGGAATAAACTCAAATCATTATTATATCATACTAAAATGTACTCCAAATGCAATAAATCACTAAAAATAGAGGGGACTAATGCTTTAAATTTAAAATGATGAAGTAGCATAGTATTTGCTTAATGTTGTAATATCATTCAGCCTTTTTCAAAACAAGACTAGTTCAGAATAGGTAAAATTAATCCCTCACAAACTCCCTATGCTGAAGGGACCTCTAGTGGCTTATCTAGCTGAACCCTGAACATCAGAGAGAATGAGAGCAAACTCATTCCAAATTATTCCTAACAGATATATATCTAGGTATGCTAGAAATGGGGAGTCCCCAGTATTCTCAAGGGCTTTTCAGGTTTTCCTCCGTGAAAAAATACCTTATTGTTCATATTAAAAACTTCCTTGCTATCCTAGGTTATATTCACTACTCTTTCTTATTTATCAGATTCTCATCATTTCTAATAGACACTTTAGTTACAGAGTAAACTAATATATTCTATCATTCTCTGAACTTGAGTTCAGCTAGTTCATCAGAAGTACTCTATTTTGGCTTTTGTGTCCTCAAAGCCTTTTATAAGAGCATTTTATTTTTGACTGTGATGGACAAAAGAAAAGCAGCATTATACTAGAGGACTAGCTGCTGCCAGGTAGTGAATAGTATCTATTGGTCTTCTTGATTGCTAATTGCATTAGCAAAATCTGTGTCTTTGTATGAGACTTATTAACCTAATGAATTGGCTCCTCCATGATTATCTCTTCATTTTCTTCTGAAATAGTTATTTATAGTTGATTTATGATCCTTATAAGTACGAATCTTCTCTGTCAGTAGTGGTCAGGATCAGAAACCACATACCACAGTGTTTTCCAAGCTGTGTTCCAAGAGATATGCCTGAGAATCACACCTGAACAATCCTATGCACAGAGCAAGGGTTCATCTGTTCATAAAAATCTCAGAAATACTTCTTCTTTGTTCTATTCTTACAGTAGGTTTGCAATCCTCGCAATTAAGGGGAAATAATTCGAAGTATGGATGACACAATGCTGGCTGACAGCCTGAATATCAGCTTTCAAAAAATGCAACTGCCCTAGGCAATCAGCAATCACCACTATGCATGCGAGCACATGAAAGAGAATGCACTAGGCTCAGCCCATCCCTCTCTATACAAATATACTCTGCTAGGTGGTATTCATTTAAATACTCAACAAGTATTTGACAGCATGCTACGTGCCTCTCTAAATGTGCCCCTCCACCACCCGCTCATTTGCACTATTTTAAATTTTGTTATTACAAGTAGGAGCAGATAGAAGCATACCGTCCACAGCAGGCTACAGAATAAAACCATTAGAAAAATCACAGAGTAAAGCATTTTGGTGCTTTCCCTCACAATCTTTCGCAACCCAATCCTATCCAAAGACAGTGACTTGCACTACTTTTGTTTAGCCACACTGTAATTCCTGAGATGTTCAAAACAACTTTTGGAAAACATGTATATTCAGGAAAGTACACACAAATTGCAAGTTATATTCTCAAAAGTATACTATAATTAAAGGGAGTCTAATTTATATGTTCTGCAGACATTCATATCATATTCATCAGTGTCATCCAAATAGAGTCATAGGGCCTAAGTCTGATATTTAGCTACATTGGAAATCTGAACACAGTTTGTGCACAATCTTATCCTACACCGGGATTTTAAACTAACATAAAACTAGTGACAAATCATATTCAGTATCTCCTGTGAGACTGAAACTTGAAATGCAAAAACAGTATTTGTATGGTTGTATCTCCCACAGGCAACAGGACTGGCTGGATGTTAAGCCACAGTTTACACCAGAAGATTGCAAAATACCAAATGGCAAAAGTGACTTCCCATTTAATAAGATAATGTGCAACGTCCTTTTCCTGTAACAAATGCATGATGAAGTGTGTAAGCTGAAAACCTACTGCCCGAAAATGGGCAGACCACATACTGATCTTGCAAAGCAGTGCTTAAACCAAGCTCTACTTACCAACAAAATGTAGTCAATGTTTCATAGAAAGCTAAAGCACCCACAGGAAGCTGGGTTCCAACTGGTTCCAATTATTGTGTGCTGTAATGTTTGCTCTAACTGATTTTAAAGACCCTCCCTCTGCCTTACAGCTCTAATACAGTAATTAATCAAGAAGCAGAGTTCTGGAAGGGAGAAATACACAACATGATTTTCTGACCATTTTCCTAACATCTACCACTGACTGATTCCCCAAAACCTTTTCAGATTAATCATTTTTCTTCCTGGCTACATACAAAACAGCTTAACTGACTCGCACTGGTTTCCTCAAAAGGTTTCTGCACTGTAGTACTCTTTCTGCATGACCATAGTCCAAACTGCCATGCATATTCTCAGTGGAGAAATGGTTAAATTTAACATACTCTAGAGCTCCCTTAGGTGCTCAGTTTCCTGACAGGATACCAATACTTCAATTTCATACTTTACTATTTGCTCACTGATCATGACAGCTTAATGCAGAAGCAAATTAAACTATTAGTGAAATACAGTGAACTACTGTGACACTAAACTATTAGTGAAATATACAGTGACAGTCCAAAGCAGATTTATAGAAACGCACAATACATGCAAAAGAAGCCCACACCTTCTATTTACCTCGCTAGCAACTTCAAAAGACTTCTCTTGTACTCCCTCTATTCAGCTGGCAAGCTACTAATTTCCTATCTAAGGCTTTACAAGTATTTTTTCCTCATACCTAAGTATGCTTAGGAAGTCGCAGCCCCATCTCTGGCTGTTTTATTCTTCCTCCATGGTGACGTTGTAGCGTTCTGTGGAATCATCCTGTAAATCACATCCCTGGAATAATGTTTTTTTTTCTTAAACTTTTCTCACAATTATTTTTAACCATTTCAATTATCTGGCTTACAGCATAGATCAACAGCAGCATTGGCACAAGTAGATTTGAGAGCATAAGAACTTGTGCCAAACAGGCAGAAAATGAATCATTACTTTGTACAGCTCCTCTTCTGTTGCCTGATTGAGCTAAAACAGCTACGGGATAAGACACCTACTTGTGAAAAGAGTGGGCGGAATTGATGTAGGAAGAGCAATCCTGGCATCCATTTAACTGATAAACAGTAGCTGGATCAGCTTGCCATGTACACATACAGCAAACTGTATCCTCTGTCCTTTAGCATATCCAGCACCTTCACCTTCAGGTCACATTCACAAGAAAGAATTCTTTATTTGGTAACATAAAGAAAACATTTATATCACAGTTAGTGCCTGTGGTTTAAATAAACACAAAGGAAAAATACAGTCCTGCATGTAAGAACAAATATCCTCTCTTCTGTCTGCTTGGTTAGCATTCTTGTTTCATATCTTAGCCCGTTCAGATTGTCACATTTAGTCAGACTATATGTTTATGAAGTTCATTCATACTTCATGAAATCAAGCACAGAGAATTAATATTCACAACAAAGGAACACCACAAAAAGTTACCAGTTTAGGATAAAAAGAAAATGAAGTGATCACAGTCAACTCCAAAAGATATCAGGAATATTTATTTTCATGACACTGGAAAACAAAATTAGAAGTTATGATCTTTTCTGCAGTTCAAAAGATGCCTTATACATTGAGAGATGACAGCTCCAGGAAATGCATCTTGAAAAAGACTAGTGGGAGAAAATATATAAAACGCTCCCCGGCAAGATTATTCAGAAACTTTAATACAGACATCATTTACTTGAAGAAGAAAAAGAGAAAATGCATTTCTGTTTTGGGACTCTTAGGCTACCATAACTGTATTCATTAAATAAGACTTCACAATAATTTTTCATGACCTCACATGTGTAAGTAATGCAGGCGAGCACATGCTCCAGATGGGACAGACAAGACTTCACAGTGACAGTAGAATGATGTTTCAGGTGTTTCTCTAAACTGCAACTTACTCTAACTACAGTATTAGTCAAGTTTCACTTATATAGTGCATTACTGTGCACATTTGAAGAAAGCATTCATGCTATTTTTAAACGGCTAAATTTCTATCTGAACTTACTTGCATAATTCTAAATTTAAAATATTACACAAACATTTAAATTGACAACAGAAGATGCAGCAACACAGCCCACAGTCTCTATGGAAACCCTTCCAGCAGACATGTGACTGAGCACTGTCACCTGCAGTGAGATCACTTGCGCAAGGTCTGTCCAAATCCTCATCAACTTTGAGTGTCTCCCACACTGGTATCTGCCTCTCCCTTTCCCATCTTGCAGTCATATCATCTTATTAGAACCTTATCAAATGCTTCTCTATTCAAATGGATACACCCCACCTCACTATACAATGTTTCTACACTATGGCTACCTTTATGCAACCATGACTAAAATAAAAATAAAAATTTGCAGAGTATATTAAAAATATATATAAAATGGCTGAATACTACAGAAAATTATGAACAGGTGAAAAAGTACTATAAATAGAAGTGGCTTGGTATAGGAACCATGGCAAGCACTCTTTACCTTACTTGAACCAAAAGATACAGCGTACATTGTCAAATCCACCTCAATTTTTGAGCAGCTACATTTTCAAACATAAGTATAAAAAGAAAAATAGTAAGCAAAAGCTATTCTGTTCAGTGTGAATTATCCTCTCTATAGACTTGTTTTGTATTTTGTTTATGAACTCACAAGTCAACTTGGCAGCCAACCCACCCTTTTCTCTCCATCCATGAGCAGTTTGTCACTGTGTATACTCTGTCCCAGTCCTAAACAAACTCAAACTAGTGAAGTACTGAAAATAAACTCTAAATTACATGCTAATGTTGAATTCTTCCTTTAACACTCTTTGCTGTGACAATTTAATTTCATAATACTATTGCCTGAAATTTTAGAAGGAACAACAGGCAGTAACACATTTCTCTCCTCGTCCTGGCACTGATTTGGTACTCTGTGTTTTTGAAAATCTCAGACATTGCACAAATAATTAACACTTTATGGCCTTATATCCACTAGAAGAAAAGGTAATATTCTAACCAGGATCAGTGTATGCAAAGTAAGCTCTAAATCTTAGAAGTAATTATCCCAAAACAGACAAGAAATGCTTTTTTTCATAGAAATTAAGAGCTCTTAAAACAGAGCAAAGAAGTAAACTATCTTCAAACTGCTGCAAATACACTGCATAAAAAAGAAAAAACAACAACAATAACAAAAAAAAAACTTTGAAATTCTATTTTGGCATGGACCAAAATTAGACAAAACAAAACAAAAAAACCCCTAAATATTGTAGTATTATTGGTCTTTAAAATAATCAGCATCGAAAGGCACGGCATACTATCTGCTTATTTACCTTGCAAGGCTCTACAATGGCAGAGCACTTCTTATTTTATTACCTTTTGTGCAGCAAGATGGAGAGCAGTCCTTTGGCTGAGATCAGCTCTATTAACATCTGCTCCTGCCTTCAGCAATGCCTCAGCGCAGTCCAGCCTGTCAGCCAGCACACAGTACATAAGAGGAGTTCTTCCAAACTGGTCTTCTTTATCTTTCAGCTCAGAATTTCCTGCAAAACAAATAAACAAACAAAATTTATATATATAAAATAATTAAATCTCTCAGTTCCTGTTATTAAAAGGGAAATACTTAAATGATCAGGGTTATCAAAATAATGGAGTATAACCTATAGGCTCCACAACTACACTTACAAATATAGGTGTATTTCTGCTATGACACAATTATATATCATTTAAAAATACTTACAGAGATTTTGGTTGCAAAGATTACTTAAAAAAACATCAAGAGCAAGTAAATGAAATTGTCTTCCTGAAAGCTGTAAATACGGTATCTGAAACAAATTTTGAAACCCACTCACTCCAATGTTTAATTAAAAAAGCATAAAGACGTCAATAGTCCACCAATACCATTATTTACTTCATAGTCCCTGATAATAAGGAAACTAATAAAATAGTTAAGAAGCCTTCTTGGATTTATATCGTTATATGGAACTTCTGGATTTTCATAATATCACAGTTTCTTTGCAAACTAATGTAGTGCCAAGACGACTCTTCCTTCCTCTACTATTGAGAAAAAAAAAGTTGCAGTTACATATTCCAAAACAGTGTTGTCTTATGTCTCAATATTTTAACTAAGAATAAATGTTCTTAAGAAATTATTTTTGCTGCTCATTAGAGCATGGTGCCGAGCATCAAAGCCAATTATGAACAACGGAATATGGAGATACTGTGGTCCAAAGCAAAAAAATAATTTAACACAGCAATGATCTTAGCTAGTAAGACAGTTTCCCTAATAAGCTATACGTAGCGAGGTGCTTTATCAGCATTAGCTCAATCAGTGACAATCCAGGCATCTCAAAACAGTCCTGTGTTAAATGCATCTTCAATTTGTTGAAGATAATGAGATTTGCACTTTTACATACACTTTCAAAAACAGAAACATGCAGCTCTACCAACAACCCTCATGTACATGGCTTAGCCTTCAAAGACACCTGTTCTTAAATCAGCACTTTTCAGACTGGTCCCTCTCCCTCAAATTCCAAGTTGCCTCTCTGTTTTATGTAGCCGTACAGAATGCACTGACTAAAAAAAGCAAAAAGTGGGTACAGAATCACACTACCAAACATGGCCTAAAGGAGGAGTTCAGCTCAAGTTAGAGACATTGTTTTCCTCTTCAGCTTTCAGGGAGCCATGTAGCTGATGAATGAAAAAGACCTTGCATGACTGCACACAGCCTGAGGAAAAAACAAGGCAAGACTTTGAAAGCTTGATGACAGCATCTGCCTGAGGTTGCTGCCCTGCTTTTTAAGGAAAAAAAAAATATATATATTTTCACCTGGCAGAAGGTTTCTTTATTTTCATTCTGCCTGCTTAAAGGTCTCTCTGAGCCTTCTAATAACTTGAGTCCTGAAGGTACTTCACAAAAAAGCATTTCTGTGGTGATGTTCAACTTGAGAAAAAGATGTAGGAGTTACTGTATCACCATCAGATGCTAAATGAGACAAAGCTCATGAAATACACTAACTGCGAAAACTTGTGGACATCACAGTACAATAAATTACTGTTTTCTGGAATCAAAAAAGTACAGATAACCTTTTAAACATTCAAAAATGAAGTAATTTATAAATCTCAGAACTCAGAAGACTAGTGTACTATAGCAAGTAATTTACTATTTAATTCAGACATGAATTCACTACTCTACCTAAAACGTGCCATTAAAAAATTAAATTCTCTTTGACATACCGGGCTAAGAAACAAACTGTTTGATCCCTCCACTTTCAGGATTAAACCTCCTCCCTGTCAAAGATTACACATTCTGTAAGTTTCTTCATAGGCCATGAATATCACAGAGTCGATTTTGAAACATCATTCATACATTCAGACTTCATCGCTTCAACACAATTTACATCAGATTGTGTAAAATATCTACGCATTGTTAAACCAAAAAGGGGGCTGGAAAAGCAGGAGGAGGACTTGAACCTTCCTTAGTTGTGAAAAAACACCTCTTGTTACTTGCAAAAGTCTTGCCTTTTTTAATTCCTCATTTAAGTTTCATTCAACCTGCAGCACTGCAGAGTAAGGAAGAGAGAAGCAGGAGAATCAAACAGAAGCAAATATCTGCACATTTGCATTCCAGAACGTGCATTTAATATTTAAAATAAAAGATCATCCTGGACATTTCAAAAGCACTTGTATCCCAGTGGTAGACGATAATGATTTTAAAATGAGGAGTTGGACTGAATGGACACTTCAGTATAATGGTTATCATACACATTTCTGTGTTCTTGTAATGAGATTTCGCATGCTCCTTAAAAACAATAACATGCATCTCCCCTAAACTATGTATGAAAACATTAAATGCAAAATGATCCTCCAACCACCAAATGAACTTATGCTGCCTTTTTGCCAAGGATTAAAACCACACAGATGGGTTTTAACACTAACAAAACTGTTAATTCAAGACATGTTCAGTGTCATATAAAAACACAGGAAAGCAAACAGAGCATATAGCAAAGCTTTACATTGCACGATGCTGAAACAATGTGATATAGACATAGGCAACTCATGCAATGCAAACAATTAGCATATTTTTGTTCAAACATGGATTGCACAATACACACATGGAACATACTGTGTTTTAATCCACAGGCTGTTCAAAAAGCCCCATAAGTAAGCACCAGTAGTGGTTAAGAAACAAAACCACAAGCTTATTCCATAAACTCCTTTCTCACTAGAAATTGTTCCTTTTACCTTTGATTCTATTTAGGCATCTGAACAGGTACAGGTTGTCAAAAGGAACACAGTATCTGGGGCATTACCATTTTGAACATCTGTGCTCCTTTAGAATTAAAAGCTATCAGAAGGGAAGATTACATATGTGTCCCTATAAATGAACTATACGGAAATACAATGTATATATTTGTATACACTCACGCAGGCCTCATCAAGATAAGTAGATGAGAAATGGAGTAACTGGCAAACAGGCTAGCGGGGCTTCCATTTTCCTAGGAGACTAGTTAACCAGATTCCTTGCCCCTCCCATGTTAATAGGGAAAACGCAAAGGGGAATGTATTAATGAGTTTAGAAGGAAAAGCCTTCTGTAAAAGAAAGAGAAAGTGAGATTTTATACAGTGGGTATACCACTATACATATAATCAGATGCAAAGCCCTGCTGTGTTAACAGAATTTTTAACACTCACACATAACACTGAAGTATTGTCCTGGATTACATGGTACTATTAAGAGCACTCATGCAGTCCTAAGAATAACATAAACTGCTCAATTTACTTCTGGCCTCAATTTATACCAACACTGCCTTGTAAAAATCTAAAAATATTACTCTGATGTCAGGACAGACATTCCTCTTCTGCTAGGCAATACTTTTCTTTTTTTTTTCTTTCCCGTCCTGGAATAAGCAAAGCCTGTGTCACATCCTGCCAATGCATGAAAAAGCAGAGGAGACAAATGTTGTTGTTATAGCAAAGATTGAATGGATCATGCACTTTCTCCCTCCTGTAAATAAATAATACACAGCTTTTTTTTTTTTTTTTTTTTTTTGTAGCACAATCATCATTCAAAAGACAGAGATTTCCACACCCACTTCCAATGGCTGTTTTGTGGTATATTTGACAAGAAGTACCAGCAATAGAGTAGTAATTATTGCTTTGCGTTTTCAAAGTATTGGCTGTTGGCTGTGATTAACAGAACATATCAAAGTCAGCAAAAACTCTTGTTGTCATTTCTAATTGTTGGTCAAAATTTGAAAACTCAGTCTTTTTCTGCCTCTCCCCTCAATGGTTAGCTGAAAGCTTTCCTAATATGCAGAGAACTTCAAAAAATAGGTTCTTGGAGCTTCTTTGCTAAATAGATTTCCAGAAGTATTGGCCTATTAACTGCACTTCTGTTGTTTACAAACTGTTCTACACAAGAGTGATCAGATATTATTAAATGCAATGTTAGTGCCTTTACTTTACAGCAAGACATAATAACGCTGAAGGCCTAGGGGAAAAAAAAAAACCAAACAAACCACTTGCAACCGAAAAAGCTTTAGCAATGTCAGTTCCCCCAAACTTTTCTTTGTTTGACTCTAAAAATGTCTTCCGAGAGAATTAGACATAGTTTGTAAAGTAGATCATTCATTGAAGTACCTTGATCAGCAAAGAGCAAGAACATAAAGTCACAGATTCTGAAACTGCAGTGAAAATTCTGCCTGGACAATACATTTGTGCGGACGCAGATAAAGCATATCACAGTAATACTTTTAGATCTTTAAGTATTTTTTAATGGAAATAGTGAAAACTATTCACCATCAGGTCTCAAATATAAGAACTGCTAGGAGGTGCTAATATAAGGCTGCAGGATTGACTTCCTATAGCTGTAAGGACTGGCTGTCCAGACCGCATCAGCTTTGTATCTTTAACCAAGGCAGAATGGCTTTCTATACTGTAAAGACTATAGATCCATAGAGCTTACTATCTTGTCTTCAGCACAGGGCAGCAGAAGATAAATAAAGAGACTAAACTAATGGTGATTAAAATGGGCAATTAACAGCAAAAATAGACCAAGATTCTTGTTATTTCAGTCCTTTAGCCTCATCAAGACTCAGGCATGGGATTCTTTAAAAGGTTGAGCAAATAAAACTTTCACATTAACAACTGATTCTCGGACAGAGAGTAAAGGTAAAATCCTTGACTATTTAATGGATGGGATTTCTTTTTTCTCCAGAATCACTAGAACCAGACACTCTCTTTACCTTTATTTGTCTTGAAAAATGTTATTAGAATATCCAGTGCCACTTCAGTCAAAGTGACTAAGAGTGCTTAATTTCTCCACAAATTCTATAGGGTGATAAAACTTCATTAATTGTAATAAACCCACTGGAAACACAAATTTATCACATTTCCCACAAAAGCAGATTCCCGAAATAGTGATTTGGAGCCAAAATACTTCAGCCCAAAGTATGCTTTTTTCCAGTATTTTAAAATAGACTCCTAAAACAGGAGTCTGGAGTAACTCTGGTTACATCATTTTTAGCAATTTTCTGCTTTGCTTCACACAGAAGTACAGCTCAAAGGCAACAAATGATAAAAGTAAGAATATGCAGTTACATTTTGAGGACTGCATTTATTCTAGAAATAAATTAATCCCCAAATGAAAGCATATTTTAAAGATCAGAGCAAAAGTTAAAACAAAATGCTTCAGCTTTTAAGTTATCAAAATTCACCTACAACGAAAACATTTACCTGCTATTAGCTTCTGGAGGGCACTCTTATCTCCATTAACAGCAGCAGCGTGCACTTCAGATGCTAACGAGGAACCATTGAAGAGGCAGTTCGCTGAAACATTCATACTCTTTCAAGGTATTACCATAGGTCAGATCTGAACCAACAACATTTTTGTAGGAATTCAGTTCTAGAAAAACAATGTAATATAGTTGAATTCATATAACATTAAAATTACTAAGACAATGCTAAAGAGAATAAATTGTCCTGTAAAAAACTAACAGGCAAATCAAACAACAATACAAAAAATGTATTTTGTGAGTTACATCTACCTCAGGTCAAGGTTCAACCACATTAAGCCTACATTAAGGATATATATTATAGTTTTGTTGCCTTCAACATAAAATTCAGTCAGTAAGCTTTGCCAAGAGCCGCAAATGGGATAGCGTGTATACACAAACAGACTAGTTAGACTGCTCTTCCCAGTGCTGGCATGCATGCTTCGTATCAGTAACAAAGGATACTTTATATAACTGATACATGGTACTTCATATGTGGTGTTTTTTTTTACCATAATGGTCTATAGATATAAGCAGGATAAGGTTTATAAGTAGCATCTTTTATCTGAATAACTGGCATAACCGACAAAGTCAGATCAGTTATATAAATCTTCAAACCTGAAACTGAGGTAGGAAAATTGTACATATGCAAGCAAAGCCACAATGAATTAGACAATGAAGTCTGGCTTTAAACCCTGTGTCAGACTGGTCGGTGGTAGATACCAAAGAACAGAGCAAATATATATGATTTTTCCCTTTCACAAATATTCTTCTAAATTGCAGTCACTCAATCACTTCCCAAGCTTGACTTATTTCTGCGCTGTCAGAACTGAACAAGTTCTATTAATTTCCTCAGAGATTTTCTTCTTTTATAAACCAACTCCCTTGTCAGCTGTTAAACTTAATCATATCTAGAACACACACTGGTAAGGACTTCCACAGCACAACAAATACCGCATGGATAAGTCTCCAACTTTCAGGGCTGAACCCCCTTTTCTTTCATTGATCTGATTCTTGCTACTGTCTTCATTTGAGGGCCATTAATTCTTGCACTGGAAAGTCATCAAGCAATCAATTCTTATCCCTCACTAACTATTTTACAGACTTCCAACATACCCCTCCCAATCACATCCTACTTCAGCAGAGATTTCCAGCTTACTTAGCTGTTCTCTAAGTAGAAACTTCTCTGTATCTATGCCCATTTTAACTGATCTTTTCTGAACTTTTTGCAGATCCACAATATGAAACAGACCTCCACTATGCATTCAAGATATAAGCATGGATTTATATAGTGGAATAATGACTTTCACAATAACCTTCTCGACTTCTTTCCTAAATTATTTGCTATCTATTGTAGTTGACTTTTTAGCTACTTCTGAAGTGAAAGTGGTATTTTCACTGAACTTTCACTGCCTCAAAATCCTCACAATCTTCACTTCAGGCCTGCACTATTTCAGACCTGAAGAAAGGTTTGCATGCTTGAAAGGTTTTAATATTTTTTCCCCAGTAGCATCAAACAGTTGGACAAAACAGCACTTCTACCTTCAAATCTTACATATTTAATGTTTAGAATGGAAAGCAAACAAACACTGCACATGGCAGGAAAAAAACTATTAATAATTATGCTGTAACAGCGTTTCAAACATTTCTAGTACCAGCTACACTTTTTTTTTTTTTTTTCTCCTTTTAAGGAAGATAAAAAAACATCCACTTCTTTCCAAGCACTTGCACAGCTCCCTGCTTTCTGAATATCCTCTCCTTCAGCGGAACTGCTTTTTGACTTTTCAGGACATAATTGGCAAGCTTCCTTCCAACCCAGCGGCAGGGCATTTTCCTCCTGTTATGTTCCCTATATAACACCAAAGATAAGCAGATAAAGCACTTCCGATCCAGGTAAGTTTGAACCAAGCAAAAGGGACAATATGAAATTGAGTGTCAGTTGCCAACAGTTGCAGCACCTCTCCCTCCAAAACCAATCTTCTATCCCTCCCTGACCCGAATATTCCGATAGATACATAAATTTGCCTGCTATATAAGAGAAACACAACCAATATTCAGCTGCAATCTGAACAGGAGACAAGAGGGAGAAGGAAGAAGGCTGCAGAACTGGGTCCTTAGACACATAATTTGACATGCACTTGGAACGCATCTTCTCTTTAACTTGTTTCCACCTTTTCCCAAAAAGCTTCATCCGGATATGGAAAATATGTCAAGAATCTGTAATATATGCACCACTGGAATTTTACATTTGTTGGGATTTTGAGGTACTATTTTCATTCTCCTAAGTTATTACTGATATCTTTCCTTCTACCTTTACTTTTTATCTGCAGATTTTCCCTTCCACTTTCATTCCAGCTGATCTGGAAATTCACTCTTGGAAGCAATTTCTTCAGGACTTGTCTGTTTACTGTATCTGAATATTCTGGAGAACCCACTGAAATAAGTGAAGCTTTCTGCCTCCACCTCTTGTTCTGCCTCCGGTCTGTCTATAGAGTTTCCAATAGCATTAAAAAACAAATTTTTTTCTCATGCATTGAGCACACTGTGGAGAAGTGTCATTTGGTTCTGGCATAGTGGAATCTTCATGTGATCAAACAGAACTAAGCAAAGTAGCTCCAAATACCAACTTAATAAAATGAATTCAAAAGTACATGAGCCAAGAACTAACTGTCTAAACACAAACCAGGAGAATTTGAACTTTTGTTTTTATTTATTTTAGGGGAAATCTACAACACTTCATGGAGAAGGATGTAAGTGATTAACACGCTGGGAAGCACAAAACACTGATTAAATCCTGATGCGAAATATGGCTTTAATTCCAAGTTTAGGTTCACATCAATTTGGAAACAGAATTGGCAGCAACAGTAGCTGAAATATCTGTGCCAACAAAGCTCTGGTGGTATTTTTCACCAACAGATTCACTATACCTAGTTTTGGGGTAAGGTTTTTTTTTTATATATATATATATAAAAATAGTTATGAGAAAAAAAATGCAGTTTTGCCTACCATATCTCTACCAATGTTGCTGAAGAGTGTAAATAGCAAGTATATATATATATTTATTTTGAAAATTCTCATTTTGATAGCCAGCCCTTACAGAGTCACCACAAAAAGAGAAGGAATAAGATAATCACCCTACTGGCCTACTGCATGCATCAAAGTGCATAAATAAACTATGACATAAAACCTCTAGGGGTTTAGCAAAGTAAAATTCAGCATAGGCTGCAGATCTTAATACAGCATCAGAAGCAATCCAATTATAAAACAACAATAATAAAAAAATGACTGCATACGGAAAAGAATGATGATCATAACTTATGGATGGAAAAAAAGAAAGAAAAGTCATATCTGTATAAAGGGCAAATAATCCCACAGGGGAGAGAAGCAACCTCCAGAGCAATTACCAATTACCTCCAGTATAGTATCATATCTCCATTTAAAGGTCTAACAGTATTTCAGAATTTCTCTGATCCAGTAGGTAACTATAAAAGGAAAATTCACAATTGCCTTTAGGTATTTCTCTCATATATATGCAAGAGATGAACTGATATCTGGCTTGATAAAATTCCTCATTATCAACAAGTTGTGACATTTATTTATAAAGGATGAAAAACAACCACGAAAATCAAGGAAAAAAAATATAGGGTCCATTTATAAAAACACACCTAATTGGCATCAACCATGATACACATTATACTACTGGAGTCACATAAGTAATTCCCACTTTCTTTTATAGGCTAACATGCAGAGAAAAAAAATAGTCGCATTATTATACCAAGGACAGTCATATGAACACCAAGAGGGCTTCAAAGTATGTGAATTTTCATGTCAAATTATGGTAACTCTACTTTGTATTACACAGATAATAGGAGTTGCATCATGTTACTTCTCAGCAAAAGATGAGGCTGTTAAATTCTAAATCAATACAACTGCCATATCAATTTTTATGGCTAGATTTGCCAAGAATGAGCTCCTACAAAAAATAACAAAGTATTTAGAGACATGACTACAGTCAGGGTGTTCATTTTACACATTAAGGATTAGAGATTCTTCATGCAGATCTACTAAAGTTAGGTTCCTATTCGAGTCTGTTAAAAAGGTCACAACTCGTACACACAGTGGTGTGCTTACCTCACGAAAATGACAGGCCAAATGATTTTCCCTCGTTTCCCAAGGTTGCACATGAAGCCTGTGCCAGTCAGACTCGAGTTGCACTAAGCTGGTACAGAGGATTTTCTTTAAAATGCAGTTGTGCTCCGTTTCATTCCTCACGCTGCTCCACACGCTCAAGCACACACTGGAAATGGGTGAAAACACTAAACACGGGTTCCCGTGGTCTTTTTCAGAAAGTTCTATGAGGTCTCAAGTGTGCACATATAAGCACCGCAAACTCAAAAGCTTTTAACACTAAAAAAAAAAAAAAAAAAAAAAAATTACTGAAAAAGGAAGAAAGGGATAGACTTTAAGTGTTCTTCCTTTGAAATATTTACAATTTAGTGTAAAAGAAGAAAAAAAAAGTGCTAATGTGATTAAGATTCATGACCGTGTTCAGCTTTACCAGACTGTTAGGCTACAATTTCAAAACTTTCGGGCCACTTCCTCGCACAAGCTACGTCCTTCTGTTTCACCCAAGCGCTTCATGTCCTCAGCTCCTCCAGGAAAACGAAGATCCCCCCTTGCTCACACCCAAACACCCCTTATCGCCGGCGCAATCACCAAACGGAAGCCCCCGCGGCCAAACGGTCGCGGCGGGACGTTAAGCGGCGGCCGCGCGCCGCCCGCAGCGCGCCAACACGGGCACGCGGGCGCCTCCGGGAGCCTCGCGGGCGCTTCGC
>VZSV01000282.1:129663-195571 GCA_013398735.1 Nothocercus julius
GGGCCTGGCGGGCGCTGCGGCAGGAGCCCAGGCTGCCCGGCCGGGCCTGGCTCTGCGAAGCCGCTCGTTGTGCGTGGTGAAACCTCCCCCGGCTCAGAGCCGTGCGAGCAGCAAGGCCGGGGGGCGCGGAGCATGAGCCCCGCTCGCAGGGTGCTGCGGAGCCCCCCTTCCCCTGGGATGTCTCGAGTCGGGGCGCCCACCCCTAGGCCTGGCTACCTTGGAAGAACTGCCTTGTGCAGCCCAGGGACTTGGGAAGTTTTGCTTCAGCTGAGTGGTGGCAGCGTCTCTGCGGGCTGGCACTACGTGTGTGACCAAAGCTTCCTTTCTGACACGCTGCTCTCTGCAGAAATGCAGTCACTGACACCCCTGCTCTGTGGAGATAAGTTGGCCTTATGTTTAGGGGAAGCCAGCATAGTAGGTTTTACTTTCAGAATTGGGCTAAATTTTGTCCCTTTCTTAGTGTAAGTGGCAGAACCCAGCAGTCTTGTATGAATAAGTTTAATAAGATTTGTTCTTAAGATACCAACTTATTTATTTTAAACATGCCAGAGAGTGAAGTTGGCCAGAAAACAAAGGAATAATTGAAGGCAAAGGTAAATAGATCTTTGGGAATCCGGAAGAAAGCACATAGCTACTAATAGCAATGCTGTTGCTTATGTGCTACACTGACTTTTTTTTTTTTTTTTTTAAAAATCCTTGTTTTAAGTACAGATTTTAAGGAGCCCAAACAATAGTATGCAGTCTCCTTTGTTGTAAAGGAACGTGTAAGCATCATTTAAATGGCAACTGCAATCTGAGGAAGTGTTTGTAATTCAATAAAAGTGTTTTTCTTTCTTGATCATACAGTTAATGTATGTAAATTTAATGTGCCGCGGTTAGATGTATCTACTGCAAAAATAGATTACGGCTAAGGAGTGACATTTGAGAATTCCGCGGGTTTTAGTTACTTGTTTCTTTGTGTATGAGTTATAAATAACAATTTCTAATGTGATTAAAAGTCTCTGCATCTACCTAAAATTTCAAATACAGATGGGAATTTTTTTATAATTTTACATAGTGTTATCTGTGTAATTCTCCATCACCGTATCGTACTTGGCCCTTTGTTGAAAGTTCATTAGTTGCATGGAAGCCATACATTCCATTTAATAGATCTTCTAAGGGTTTTAAAAAGGTGTTCCAGGCAGATTTGGGCAGGAGATCCTTTTTCTTTAAAATAGCCGAGTATACTTGCCCTTTTGTGGCATTCAAAGAGTTTGGTAGTGTACTTTTAATTTGTTTTAAAGTTCAGAAAGCTTCTTGGTTTGTTTTGTGGGGTTTTGTTTGTTTGTTTTGTGTTTTTTCTCCTCTCATAGACAGCCTTGAAGACTTAGGGCTGTATAACAGTGGTGCTGCTTGGTAAGGTTCTGCTCTGCATCCAGACAATGTGCTGTCTGTATGTGGAGTGTACCCGTTGACAGTTTGTGGATAAGGCAGTTTATTAGCATATATCCTGCTTCCTATAGTGCCTCCTATGAAAGAGGTTTAGTAAGATGGGCTTGCTTAGTAATAGATGTGATTTTTTTTTTTTTTAAGAAATTTTGAAAAGATATTCAATATTGAAAAGATATTTTTGTTCTACACAGCCTGCTTACATGCTCCTGTGATGGGAAGAACCTGTCCGTTATTTTTTCATATTTATTCACTTTATCTCCAGGGATATGCACACAGAAAAGTCATAAAATAGTTTTTGCATTGCAATGCAGTATTCCTCCCTATATATGTCCTTACCCTTATGTTTCCAAATGCTTAAAGTGGATGACTAGTAAAAGGTGATGAAATCTAATGAACTTCATATATTCTGATCTGTGCGCTAATTCTGACTCCCTTGCTGACCTGCTGCATGATTGTGCAAGGCAGTTTCTTTCCCAGTGCTTCAGTTTCTTCGGATTTCCTAGGAAACCAACCCTCCTAGATTTGCAAAGAAGGGAAGAGAAAACAAGAAGTAGAATGGTTGTAGCATATTAGGAAGGCAGTTGGTAGGAGGCCATTAGATGGTCACTGAGATTCCATAGGACTCCCATCTGGGTCTTAAATTTTAACCTACTTCTCTCCGGATCTCACTGAAGGTTATGTGAGGCTGCTGTGAGAGAGACTAGCACCAACACCAACTCCCTTATACTAGAACTTGAGTGGCAGAGTAAGCAGCACACAGCATAACAGGCTGTAGAAAACCCTGTGTGGCTGGTTGCAAGACCAGAATCAGAGATACATAATCATATTAAGTGGCACTTGGCAGAAATATTAATCTAAGAGCACCATGTTAATATATTGCTCAGTACTACATAGGACAGACCTTGAAGGACAGAAACTTGAGACAGAAATAAATGCTGACAGGGAGAAAGTCAAGGTGTGGTTCTCTGGCTTGGCTCTTACCAATTGTTAGATGTGTTTGCTTCTACCTGCACTTGCATATACCTTGCTTACAAAGACAATTGCAGAACAAGACACTCCGTTGCACATGGTTCTCCTGGCAGGCATTTGTATGACAGACATTTGTTGTCTTTTTAATGCTCTATTGGGAGGCTGGGGGTGTGCAGTGTCCCTGAGGAACAGATCTGAACAGAGAAAACCACCAACTGATGGCATGGCCCAGGAGGATTTTTCTTCTCTCCCTCCCTCCCTCATCCTCCCCTTCTTCAGAACAACTGTAAAACAGTTTGCCAATTCTTTCACTTCTAGAGGTTTATTAAATATCAAAGGACAAGTGCAGGGTGCTGCACCTGGGGAGGAATAAGCCCAGGCACCAGGACAGATTAGAGGTTGACCTCTTGGAAAGCAGCTCCACAGAGAGGGATTTGGGAGTCCTGGTGGACAAGTTAACCGTGAGGCAGCCATGAGCCCCTGTGGCCAAGAAGGCCAGCGGAATCCCAGCCTGCATGAGGAGGAGCGTCGCCAGCAGGTCGAGGGAGGGGATCCTGCTCCTCTGCTCAGCTTTGGTGAGGCCGCACCTGGAGTACTGGGGGCAGTTCTGGGCTCCCCAGCACAAGAGGGGCATGGAGCTTCTAGAGAGGGTCCAAGTATAGGGCCACAAAGATGATTAAGGGACTGGAGCATCTATTGTATGAGTAAAGACTAAGCGAGCTGGGCCTGTTTAGCCTGGAGAAGAGAAGATTGAGAGGGGATCTTATCAATATGTATAATTATTTGAGGGGAGAATGTAGGAAGGATGAGGCCAAACTCTTCTCAGTGGTGGCCAGTGACAGGACAAGGGGTAATGGGTATAAATTAAAACACAGGAAGTGTCCTCTTCATATGAGGAAGAACTTCTTTACTGTAAGGGTGGCAGAACAGTGGAACAGGCTGCCCAGAGAGGTGGAGTCTCTTTCTCTGGAGATCTTCCAAGCTCCCCTGGATGCCACCCTATGCCACGTGCCCTAGGTGTCCCTGCTTGAGCAGGGGGGGGTTGGACTAGATGATCTCCAAAGGTCCCTTCCAACCTCAATCGTTCTGTGAAAACACCTTTTTTTTTTTTTTTTTTTTTTTTTTTTTTTTGATACAGCTTTTTGAGGAAAGTGTCCTAGCTACACTGAGAGTGCCTTCTTAACACAGTCTGCAACACTATTTGAAGACTGTATTTGTGTCTTCTTATTCTGGGAATGTGAAAATGTGAAAATTTGGAATGTTATCTCAATTGTATAGTTTACCTAATTTCCCTCAGTTAGTGGAGTGCTTTCACATAGGGTAGTTCTGGAAGCCTGGTTTGTGTTACACTTGTGTTTCAATGACCACACAGTCTGTATTGTTTCTATAACTGATGCAGCTTTTCAGCACCAGCTAATGTCTGTTGATACTGTTGGGGTTGCACTGTATTTTTTAAGTTCAGTGACACATTCACAGTGTTAATACATAGCAAAGCAATCGTAGCAGGTTAGGAACAGTATCTTAGAGGAGGAACTCCGAGTTTCCTATTAAACTTTTAACTGAGAAAATACTATAATATTACTGGCTCTTCTTGCATTGCAACTGATTTTCCTGTCTTGTTAATATGCCACTAAGTACTCAAGTCCTGAAAGTAAAAAAGAGAAATAAAATTGCTTTTTAGTTAAATACTTTAGTAGGTAGTGACTTGCTCCATGAGAAATTGGGCACTCGTATCATTTTACAACATGTAAAGCATATTTCTGTGGACTAGCCTCTCTCTGCATTCATATTCAGAAATCTTATTCAAAATGCAGTGTTCTGAATGTGGACTTTAGTCAAGATTTCAGTTGCAGGCAGATTCAGGACACTAAGTCTTGCATGATAAAAGATGTCCCGTTCAGGAGGAGCACGCAGTCGTTCAGTTGTGTGAACCATCTGTTGTGTCCTCTAACGAGAAACATGATAGTTAAATGACGAATTTTCCTTATGAGGAAGAATCAAGTAGGTGAAGCTTAGATTCCATTTTTCTTTCTACCCCATGATGTGATTGGCAAGTCCCCTGTTCAGAGGCGTCAGGACGGGAAGGAGAAGAAAGAAGACTATGATGATTCTGGAAAATGTGTAAATGATTTGCAATGTCATGTCAGAAATGCTGTTGCTGGCAGCTGAAGAACTTGGTAGTGACACTCCTTACCTTGATGAAGGTTGGAAGGGACCTTTGGAGATCATCTAGTCCAATTCCCCTGCACAAGCAGGGACACCTACATCACCCACGCTTTCCCTTCCTATCCTTAAGGAGATGAGAGCAGTAGTGATGATGTCTCTAAGGGAAGATGCCCTCTGTGTATAAACCTTTTGTACTGTCTATGGAATGTAGGTTGCTTGAAGGGAGAGTAGGTGTCTCATGAGAAAAGGAACTGCACAAATATGTTGTAAAATATTTGTGAAAGTTTCTTTGAAAGTGCTTTTAAAGAGTCTAGAGATATTTTCCAGTAACATTCCTTCAATAAAGGTACGTGGGGTTTTTTTTGTTTGTTTTTATTTGTGTGTTTTTTTTGTTTGTTTGTTTTGTTTTTAAGACTTCTGTCCTTTCAGTGTTTTAAAGGAGAAAAAAAAACATTGGGGAATTCTGTAAGACAGAAACTGTAAGACAGCCTAAACAAGAGTGTTCAAATGTTTTCTTCCAACATTTTAAACTGGAGAGATCTCTTCTGCGAAATATAAGAATGCAAGTGCATTGCAGTGAATTGACATAAAAAATCCCTTCTGTGAATTGCCTTTGCCCTTCCTTTCTGATGTGTCTTCATTTATTTGAAGCTTGCCTTCCATTGGTAGAAGCATATGCGATTTATTTTTTTTCCCCCTAAATTGTGGGTTAGTCAAGCCATCTGACTGTATAATTGTTTCTATCTCTGAGATTTTAAAATTTGATTACATTTTTTATTTGCAACACTGCCTTTTGCTTTTCTCTAAAGTTACCACTATGTTCAACATTACCTCAAAATATTTTTTTTTCTACTTCTGATTGAGGATACTGATACAGAATGCTGTGTTTCTCCAAACCAGCTGTATAACCTGTCTGGTTTAAGTTATGATCTGGTGATTACAGGAAGTGCCTTCTCACTTTTGGTGACTAAACATGTTGCAAAACATTTCTGTAGCTTCTTCCTATTTATCCCTGTGTATTCTACTAGTGCGAAACGGAGTACCCTGGTAATATGTCCTTTAATGGCATGAATGGTTCTTAGCTTTAAAACATCTATGCAGAGTTTCATTACTGTGTCTTCCAAATGAGCATCTGTTATTTTCAGCCTCCTCAAGGAGTTGGTATATTCAAACCTGGAAGCTCTGTTGTCCGTATATGCACAACCCTTCCTTAATCCAAGTGATCTCCAGAATCTGTTCTTCCTGTAGCCAGTAGAACACAAACATAACTTTATAGCAGTGTTAGACAAAATGTAGAGTACGATGGTGCATATCTTAAGCCAAACACAGACCAAAATACTGGAAGGATTGTAAGCAGTACAAAAACTAGCTCAAATGAGGACAGCACATCACACATGGCATCTAGCTGCAGGTGTTCTGTACATGTCCTTATGAACAAATTGGTTCCTTAGATGAACAGACAGACTGTGTGCTGCTTTTATTGCACTGTATGTTTTGAGTTTCTTGCTTGTTTCTTGATTTATATTAAATTCACTATTTCATGGAAGCTTTTACAAAGAGGACTGTCACAAGCCTCGATATTTACTTGAAGAGGTCAAGTTCTAGACTTTTTTTGATTGTCTCTAGAGGCTTGTTAATCCTTCAAGTTAGAAGGGATCTCTGAAGATCGTCTGGTTTTACCCGTGCTCGGGGCAAGACTAACTTAAATGAGGGATATTTACCTGTTGAGTCTTGTGTCTCTCCAAGAATGGAGTTTCTGCAATATTTTTGGGTACCTGTTTCAGTGCCTGACAAAACTCCATGTGAAAATCAAGTATCTATTTGGAATTTTTCTTCCTAAACTGTGTGTGGGTGGCCTCTTGTCCTGTCACTGATCATCCCTGAGAAGAGTAAGGCTATATATAACCTCTGACAAGGTAACTGAGTGCAGCAATGACATCTCCCTTTAGCTTTCTCCTCTCAAGTCTGAGGCTTAGTTGGCTGAGCTTCATCTTGTATATCCTGTTCTCCAGCCCCTATTTATCCTGGTAGCTGTCTGCTGGACTTCTCAGTTTGGAGAGCCCAAAACTGGACAGAATCCTTCCCCAGATTCTTTTCTGCAAAGCTTTCTATCCAGTTTTTACTTAAAGTTTTCTATCCCATTGACCCCCAAGCTCTATTGGGTCATTCCATGCCAGGACTTGCCTTTTTTGAGTTTCATAGCGTTACTATCAGGCCATTTCTTTGGCCTGCTGCGATCTTTCTGAATGCTTATCTTCTAGTGTATTAGCTCCTCTCCCCCAAATTGGTATCATCAGGAAATCTGCTAAAGATTCATTCAGTTCCATCCTCTTCGTTATTAATAAAGGCAAAAACATTGTTCCCCGTGTACTGAACCTAAAGAAATGCAGTTGGAGACTAGATACAAGTTGAAGTTGGTACTTTTGAACTTACTCTTTGAACTCATCAGTTCAGCCAGTTTGTGGCTAACCTGATATTCTACTTGCAGCCAAACTGATATGAACTGGATAAAGATACTGTGAGAGACTGTGCCAGAAGTCTTGTTAAACTCAGTGCAAATACCACCCAGGATTCCTCTATCTGCAGAGCTACCCTTCTGGGTACAGCAAGTGGTTGAATTGGTCTGGCATGCCACCAGGCTCAGGCACGTGGAAGGCCTGAGAACAGATCCCATCGGTAACAAAATGAGGTACATTTTGTTGCCACACATTTGTGCGGTAACACAAGGCACATTTACATTTGTTTTGAAGACACAGATTAGTTCAGCCTCTTCCATGTCCCATGTTGCTGGGTCCCCTGCCCACTGGGCAGTGGGCCTAAAGCCTCCTTGCTTTTTGCTTTGCTGCTGACATACCTGTAGAAGCCCTTCTTGTTACCTTCAGCATTCCTCTCTAGTATCAATTCCAGCTGAGCTTGGGCATTTTTAATTTCATTGCTGCCTGTTCAAGCCATGTCTCTATACAAAGTGTGTTTTTTCTCTGTGTGCGTGTGTGTTGAGAACAGGATGTTCTGTGTTAGCCCCTGCTTGTCTTTTGCCATACCTACTTGAGTTTCTGCACAGTAAAGTGAATTAATTTTGTGCTTCGAAGACGTTGTTTCTTTCTGTTGTTTTTTAGTGGCTCTGTAATGCACATATTGCTGTAAAAACAAGAGTATCCTAGTAGATTGTAGGTGGAAGTAATTGGAAATCCTGAACGTTTGTGAACTGTACAGTGTCTGAAAGTTTTATTGCCAGTGGTGATGCAATGAAACACTGGTGCTCACTATGGCATATTTCCTGAAAAGAGGTGACCATGTTCTGTGTGCTGGGGTCTTTCTGGTTTTTGTTTTGATGGTGGAAGTGAGAGAAGGGGTTGTTTTGGGTTCTTTGACCACTGGAGCTTTCTATCCTAAATAGAATTTATGAAACATCAGTCTAGTGCAGAAAATATAGTTCTAGAAATTGTCTAGTAAATGATCTCATTTCTTGGCATACCTTTTTGCGTCACTCTAGTCTTGCCTGGCTTCAGTATCCATTTTATCCAGGTGTATCTTAATAAAAAAGACTGTAAACTGTATGTTTAAAAAAAAAAAATTGTGGAAAGAAGTGGGGAGGAAAGCCATCTCTGTCGGGTAACTCTCAGTGAAGCTTATAGCTCATCTCCAGGTGGATTCATGTGGCGACTGGGCTTAAATTGGAAAGAACTTGTTCTGTAGCAGCTCTGCAACAAATGGAAAGGTAAGAAATAAGGTCCTGTTCCAATGGTGCTGAAAATGAAACAGCATCTGTGATGGATCTTCTCTTTCCCATAGCTGTCATGTGATTGTGAAGTGATAATATCATTAATTTTTTAAAAGCTTCATGAAGGCAAAGCATTTCGATGATGAAATGCACATTTGTGATCCTAAGTAGAGCTTTTATTCCTTTAGTCAGTAACACCTCTCCCTCCCTTCCTTTTTTTAATCTCTGTTCTTGAATCTTGTTGGAAAGATTTAGCCCCCAAATTATTTGCCAGTCACAAAAATGATGGATTTTCATAAATCCATTTATAATTCTTTTTTTTCCTCCTCTTTTTAAGTCAATTCATTTGGGATTTTTGGACAAAATGACTGAAAGACAAATTGGTTGCTTTCCAAAGGTAATTAAGACAGTATGTGGTGCAGAGGGTGAACAATTAGGGGTTCTTTCTAACTAATGATCCATTAATTAGTGAAGGGAGCTCAGCAAGTGTGTAGGTCTCTCAGGAATTATCTTTGATTGACATTTAAAACTACTTTGCTTAAGAACATCTAATTGCAGGGGGCTGTGGGCTTTTTCTTTAATTATTGTTTTATTTTTCTATCAATACAAGGCAGCAGAATTTAACAGTGTAAATATGTACATATAAAAATAATCAGAATTACACAGTTGTTAAATACTCCTTTGAACTAAACCAATACATAGCTGTGATTTTTGTAACAGTTTTGGTTGCTGTGGTTTACTGAAACTGGTGCTATATTTTACAAACAGCAACCCTCTACCTTGAGTAACTTCCATGAATATATGAAGTTTATTCTGGTTTCACTTTTTTTTTTTTTTTTTTTTTTTTTTTTTTTTTTTTTTTTTTTTTTTTTTTTTGGATAGCATATAGGATAGTAGTCAGAGGACTGATTGGCCTTTGGAGTTGGTGTTGGCTAACAGGTGACCAGGTCCGAAAGGCAGATGCAAGTGATCCCAGTGTGTCTGAAGTGGTCAAACTGTGCACATCTTATTCCAATGACAGATGAATTACGGAGTGAGCATTTAAATGCATGAGCTGGTTAATTGCAGATACTTGCTACCAGGGAGAGAGGAAGGGAGGAGCAACAGCAATGCAGGAATGAATCTTGTTGTTGTTTTTTAAATATAGACAAAATTTTCCTATGTTAGGGTTATGTTGTATATTATTGACTTGCCTTTTGATAGTTGCCCTGAATCTTAACCTCCTGAAGAAATGTTATATATGAGGTCTTCTAAGGGTACGTCACCTCTGAATCGTGTTGAAGGAGAAGAAAAACATGTGGTGCCCAGAGGATGTTAGTGGTATTGGAAGTACTGTTGCTACAGGTTCTAGACCAATGTGGTAATGGCCACAAACTGAAACACAGGAAGCTACATCTGAATATGAGAAAAGCTTCTTGCCTGTGAGGGTGACAGAGCACTGGAACAGGCTGCCAGTGAATCTCCTTCTCTGGAGGTGTTTAAAACCCTTCTAGGTGTAGCCCTGTGCAGTGTGCTCTAGGTGGCCCTGCTTGTGCGGGATTGTTGGACTAGATGATCTTCAGAGGTCTCTTCCAACCTCAACCATTCTGTGATTCTGTGCAGGAAGAATTTGACATGAAGTGCTAAATGCACATTCTCTGTACTGAGGGTATTGCTGCTTTATGTGCTCTAAGCAACCAGTCAGAATCATAAATGGATTGTTGTATGTGTCAAAGCACACATTTCTCAAGGGCTGTAATACCCTTTTGTTATGCCACCTGACTGTATTGCTTATTGAAAATGCTTATGAAGTAAAACTTGGGAGGCTTGTCATTGCTTAAAATTGTGGTGTCTTTATATCAAAGATGTACAGACTTTGAGGCTGAAGAGCAAAAACGTGTTCCGTATTGGAAATACATGGTTAATAAAAATATATGCAATTAAAAATTAGTAGATGTTGAAGTTAAGCATTTCACGTGAAGTGAGTTGATTTGTCTTGTTGAGCAGCAATTTCAGGATGAGTTAAAATCTACTCAAATATGTTCCTTTTGAGTATTAACGTTATCTTTAAAGCAGGGCAGTGCATCTATTCAGCAGATTCAGAAAGTTTGTTTTTCCATTGAGATATTCAAACCTTCATATTACTCCAAAGTAGCAATGGTTCGTGTCTAATGGTGCAGGAAATGTCATTTCTGGTGAGAAACAGCTACTTTTAGTTTCTACCTCCAGGATTACGTGAGAGAATCTAAACTATGTTGATACTTCTCCAACTGAATACCATAAAATCTTTGGTTTCATCTTAATTCCCATTTTCATACCTAGTTGCACAATTGCATCCCAGCACGATGTGCAGATTAGTATTGTTCATTATGCATTTTGTAGTGGCCCTGTGTGTGCAAACTAGAAAAAGGGCCCAGAAAAGATTGATGAAAATCATACTAAGCAACAGAATAGTATATTTCTTTCTATAGTAATACATTGTGCATCTCAAAAGGTAGCCCCGAATTCTGTTTAGACTTGGCTAATTTGTCTAAAATATAAATGAGGGCTGAGGGCTGCTTCCCCATATTTATATTCACAATTACTTCCTGAAGTATTTTAAGTGTAAAAATGTTTCTGACTTACATGAAAATACAGGAAGTATTGAGAAATGATTCACATTTCAAGATTACTTAAGTCATCTATTGCATGTAAGAAATGAAGTTCTAACAGCAGTCTCCAAGACCAAGGTTGAAAGTACCATGAAAATGTTTTGGTTAACTTCCATGTGTAAAAGCTTTTGCCTAGGAAGCACATGAGTTTCAGGTAACATGGGTGGTNCCCTCCCCCTTTAAGGCAGTGATTCTTAGATTTGTGCCTTAAGACTTAAGCTTTAAAATTGTGTTTAGAATCATCAAATCATTATTGTTGGGAAAGACCACTGTTGGATTGAGTCTAGCCATCAAACTGAGGTCATGCATCATGATACTGAGGCTTAATTTTGATGTCTGTAGCAGACTGTCAGAATGAACATCGCGCACACTGCATGAACACTTTTCAGGCTCTTGGGAGGACAGACTCGTTCATTTTTCTGGGGCACCTAAATGTTCCTGGCTATGGGAACAGGCCATTGAGGCATCCCTAGAGCATTCCTATGAATCCTTCCCTATCCTGAATGTTACAAATGACAATAATCCTGCAACTTCTTTTCATGGATGTGAAGTTCAGTTGTAGGAACTACGCAGTGCAAGATGGGGCTTTTCCTCATTTGACTTGTAGAATTGATACCATTTGGAATTTCAGAATTATTGTTATAAATTGTGAATGGATTTTTGTTTCCAACTTTTTCATCAGCAAAAAATTCTTCGATGTTCGTAATACCTGCGCTATGTACTCCTGTCAAACTTCTTTAAAAAGGGAGAGAGAACCAGAAATGGTGCGATTTTAGATTTTCCTCATCTCTTTTTAATGTGCTAGTCCGTTTTTCCCAACCCGGTGTAGTTGTTAACAGCGCTGTCTAGCCTTGATAGTTATTTTAATTTTGGAATGAATAAGCCAAAGAAGTAAGTTTACTTTTCTAATGTATGTTATCTGTATTTTAGCTCAGTTAGATTTTTCTCTGTCTCCATGAAAGTTAGTAACTGCAGTGTCTAAATCTACTTCTAAATCTATTTTCAGTAGCTTTTTTTATATTGTCTGATTAAATTTAAGCTATGGCTCTTGAAAGAAAATAATAGAGGGGCTTTGGGGTTTTTCTTTGGTACTAATTTGAACGTTTCTCCGAATACCTACATATAGCTCAAATTGATTGTCTTTTGAAACAGTGTGGTTTTGTCAGATATCCTTTATTTCTAGCAGCCTATATTGCTGATAGAAACCTTGTTTAATGAACAGATTGGGGGTGGCAGTATTCAGTTAATCTACATCATGCAAATGTTCAGGCACGCACAGGAGTATATTTATCACAACTAAGCATTGAACTGTTCTTACTGAAAGGATGAAATACGTCCTTTTTTTTTTTCCTGTACTGTTGTGCATTTACCATGATCTGTGAGCTCTGTGGTTTGCTGCAAGACCCCTGGGGATGCTACCAGTGAGATGTTCTCCATGGATGGTCCTGAAGCTGAACTCAGGGGCTCTTACAATGACATGAGCTTAGGGGTTGTAGAACTTGTGCCGTTGTATGGCAAACTGGAAACTCTAGTTGGCTTTAAAAGTGAGGACCTCATTATGTGAATTAAAAAACAAATACTGAAAAACTGTCATACATCAGACCTATATCTTTTTCTTGTTGTGGTTTTTAAAGCTCTGCTATGTATAGTTAGTTAAACTGTTACTCTTCTGTGAGAAAATGGCATGTGAAATATAATGAATTTGGAAATGATGTATCACTAAACCTATAGAACTGTGTCTTCTGCCCCATTACCAATTAGAGAACTCATAGCACTAATTGGAAAGAGCAACATGAAGATGAAAGGTTTAGCTAAATCCTCTGAATAACCTGTTGGCTTTGTTAATGGATGTGTGGAGTAGCTATTGAAGCACAGCAAAGTCTGTTAGGTATATTTTTATTTTGGTTTTGAGAAACGGATATGAAGTCTGACTTTTAACTCAGAGGTCCTCCTTTGATAGCTGAATGGAACAGTTTTTTGAGGGGTCGGTTGTTTTGTACAAGGCTGCTTGTGTGCCATATGGTGGAAGTAGTGTAATATTAGTCTCTCTTTGAGCATCCTTTGGGGTTTTGCACCCGGAAAAAAAATAACCAAAATGAAGGTAAGCTATTTTGAATGTATTCCTCAGAATGAACTGGTACAGGCTTCTTCAAAAACATGAGCTACTCTCTGACTCGCAGTGAACTATTCTGTTATCAGAGCTGCCAATTCTGTCCTTTCCTGCGTTGTTTTAAAACATGCAGCTCATCCATGTACTGCTTACCAGAATTTAACTTACAGATTTGGGGGAAATTCTGAGGAAATGCTAATGATACCATTGCATGGTTTTAAAAGATTTTTTTTTTTGTGACTTGAGGAACTGATTCAGAAATACTAGGATTTCTGTATTAAGCTTTCTAATAAAAACATAAAGTATTATCTAGACTTAAATATTTAATATTTGAGTATATAGTAAGTGCATCTTCATGTGACTTGTGCACTTTTGTGCTTCAGTTGTAATATATTAATATTCTGCTATATATTTGTTTTTATTCTTCCAGGCAAAATTTCTTTTATAGCTAGATAATTTGGACATCTAAAAGTATAAGATCTCAGAGCAACAGCATGCCAAAATCATATCAAAATAGAGTTAATGTTATCTAATATGAAGTCAACATTTGTCCTCAAGAATACTTACAAAACCAATGTGCAAGCCTTAATTGATAGGAAGTATTTCAGTAGCCATTTAATTGGTAAAGGTCTTAGAAAATAGTAATTTTAGCAGTAGCTAGTTTAGTAGAAAGCAATTAAGGCTGAGTTACCCACAAAGAAAGGAGTTAAAATTATGTTCCATGTTCCAAATTATGGTCTTATGTTCCACTGTGTTGAGCATTGGGATAACCTTGCATGTTTCGTGCATATTTAAGTAATAAAGAAAGCTTGCATTTAAAGGAGAAAGTTTTAAAGATTTCTAGTATGTTTTTGAGAATGTGTGTTCAGAGCCTGTTCCAACAAGCATGAGTGACATTCAGAAACTGTTTCCTCAAAAATACCTTGTTTTCAGCCTATGGATATCATTTAGAGGCCTCATCAAAGGTCAGGTAGTATTCTCAAAACACTGTAGCTTCTTAGCAATTAAAATAAGAAATTGTATTCCTCATGTTAAATATTAATAATGGTAATATCATCAACTCTATTCCCTCTCATGGGACAGCAAGATTCCTGGGCTAGAAGGGTGGGTTCCCTTCCTTATGGGCAATATACTTTCAGATGAAGTGAACCTTGTGTATTTTTGGTGCTTCGCACCGAAATTTCTTCTTCCTTGAGTCAGCCTATCTGTTGTGAAGCTTTTACCATCCACAATTATTTTGTCAACATAAAATTTTATATGTATTTATGAGCGTATTCTAACAATATAGAGTATTTCATATTTAAAGTGGGGAAAAAGAGTAGTTTGATTATCTCATGTTTTGTGTAGCTTTTGGGAAAAGTTGTTAGTCTCAGTAGTTTCAGTATTTTTGTGCTACTATTTAATATGGAGGAGCTGTAGGATATATAGTTTAATTTAGTTTTTACCTTGAATATATAAAGATGATTTGGAGTCTTTGAGTAGAGGCATTTTGTAACATATTTTTTTCTGCAACAGGAGCTAAGAAAGCAATCAAAATTTATTCTTGCCATAAAATACACTAGTTTTATTTTGTTTTTCTGCATGTAGCACAGTCTGGTAGAGGATTTTATTGGTTACTAAACTCTGCTCTTGATTTCTCAATTAAATATTTGCATTGCAAGCTAAGGTGTATTGTAGCAATCTGCAAATGAAAACACAGCTCTATCCATATAAATATATATGCAAAAGAACACAGCTTATTTTTGATTGTAAATGTTATGCTTATCTGTGTTCTATTTAATTTAGGTTTAGTTTATCATAACTAGCATTTGTTAGATAAGATTTGTTTTAAGGAAGTGAGGGTGCTGCTACTGTACAACTGTAGCAGAAAAAGCTACGTGTGTTTAAGAAATTGGTTGCTATCCAATTTGCTCTGTTAAAGTCAGTATAAAGTGTAAAGCTCCTGTGGAAAATCATTTCACCAGAGCCTGTTGCAGAAGTTCTTTCTGGGTATTCCTAGTTATGCAGGGCTGTGGGCAGCAGCTAAGAAGTTCCCCCTTTCTCGGGGCTTTCCTGTAAGCAAGTTTTGTCCGAGTTTTCTCCTGAGCCTCGTAACGAGGCTCAGGAAAGCCGTAGTCTTCAAGGATATGATCAGAGGCCTTTGCGACCTTCTCGCAGGGAGGCTGAAGCCCTGGAATTTACAGATGGATTTGCAGAGCGACCTGCTTTAGGTTGGATGGTGACTAGCAAAAGCTCCTATATGGAGTTATGTTATTCTTTGCTGATAAAGCAGCATTTCTACTGTTAGTGCTAGTGCTTCTTATGTACAAATGCTGTGTAACCAAGCACTCACAACAGCACATACCCCTCAAAGATGGAAGCCAGCTCCTTGCTGTGCTTACCTGGCTCCTCAGGTAAAGCTACACTTGACTCCTTTGTCCATAGCAAACTTCAAGCCCTGCACACATTTCTCTACAGGTTTTAGACTTGCATCCAATGCAAGAATCTTAGTGGCGCCTGAGCAGCAACTGCAAGTTGCTGGTCTATGTTTCATGTTATGGAAATGAGGGTGTTTTCCACCTGTAGACTGCTATACAGGGCTAAGATGGACTGAGTGTGCTATGAATTCATTGGTCTATATGTGGGAAGTATGGTCAGTACCTTCACTGAGAAATGTTTACTGATCCACAAAGCAAAGACTGGTTGCTGCAAATTTCACCTATGTGTCATTTATAAAGGCATTTTGAGAGGTATTGATAACCTATTGCTGCAGAAGACACTGAGAATTTTGGAAGCTGATCTCAATGAAAGGAGATACCCACTCTGTCTAGTATTTTTGAGAGGCAAATACTTGATGTACACTTGCCCTGAATGCTAGAAAACTTGAAGTTTGACATTGAATTAGTCTTGCAATGAATTGGAACCAGAGCCAAAAATCCGTATCTTGGGAACTTGCTGCTTGAGGTGCTTCCTAATCCAACCATATTCCTTAAATACAGCATAATCTCTTAAATAACAGTGTTACTACTGCTCTAGGGGCCGTTGTTCAAGTGCTCTTTGTAGTTCCAGATTAATAGTGTTTTAATATTGGTAAGAAAGCAGCCATCACCCCTGCTTCAGCAGAGGTTTCCGGTGCAGCTACAAGGATTAGGTTTAAGGCTCAGTGAATTGAAGTGATTCACAGAATCACGGATTGTGTGTCACTTGAATCTCTGGTCTCTACCAAGCTCTTGCTTGGCATGTGTATTCAGTTCTTTAAGGAAAACCTTCGTTTCCTGTTTTTTCCATCTGCATTTTTGCTCTACAAGCGCTGCTGATAACAAACGGAATTACTTGTTCCTATACAGGTATAGCTGCTGTTCCTACCTTTTTCTGTGTCATAGGATAGTTAGATGACTGAAACTAGTGTTCTGTTTCACACTTCAGAGTATATTTGTGAATAGAAGCTACTCTTTAAATGTACAAAAATTACCAATAATATTTCTGCCAGCATAATACAGGATGGCAATATGAAGACAGACAATTGTACTTAAACTATTTAAGGGTGTTATGTATCTGTAAATAATCTTTACTTCTCTATTTATTGGTGGCAATTCAATATCTGAAATGCATTGGCTGAACTGCTATTATTTTACTGTTTGCTCTGCCTCCTCCCTATCCTTCAGGTCTTGAAGTGTTATGTTTAAAATTGTAAATATATTGCTTTGTTGTTGACTGCTTTTTCTCTTTTTAGGTGTCTTGGCTTTTTAATCCAACCAGAAGTGAAATAACAAGTCTAGACAGTGGAAATATAGATGACATTTTAAGTGAGTACTTCGAATCTTTTTTCTTTGCATGTCAACAGTCCTTTATCTGTGTCAATCTTGCAATAATGTTTACCTATTAAATAGGTATACACTAGGTATACATAGGTATGCACTAGGTTCTAAAATATTTAGTGCAATCTCAATAGAATATTAAGTAATTATGATCAAAATTAGCTCTCCGAACTTCAAAAATTTCTTTGCTGTAATTTAATGAGGGTTATAAGCCAGCAGATGTTTTTCTTAGACATTTTTTGGGGGGAATGCTTTGGTATAGAAGCAAAATCTGTCAACAGAGCGTTTAAAGATAATCGTTGCATTATGCTTTACAAATATTGGTTAAAAATACAAAGGAGCATTAAAGTATTGCTTTAAGAGCGTAGTAGAGTACAGCTGCTGGTTTTGAGTGCCATAATTGTAACTCCAGAATTACTTTTTGTCTCTTATGTCACTTACTACTTTTGTATCTTAGTGCCTTAAATACTGACATCTTTACTATCTAATATATCAATGAAGTCAATAAAATACTTGACTAAAGGGCTCTTTCATCATTCTTCCCACTTACCTGAAATAAAATCTATAGTAAGATTTATCCTTGTCATTTTCTAGCAATCAGACTAAGCTGAATGTTCTACAATATAGAAATACTGTTTTTACAGTTTTTATGCATACTTTTATGATCTTGCATTATAGTGTTTTAAGAAGTTTGCTTTATTATGTGACTTTTTTTTCTCCTCCTAGACAATGCAGACGTTGCTTTAGTTAATTTTTATGCTGACTGGTAAGTGGTACAAGTTTCTTTTTGTGTGTGTATGTGTGTTTTTTTTTCTGTGTTTACACTTTTGCCCGTTGGAAATAGTCACGTTTGACCATAGTGTTCTAATCTGAAGTGCAGTCATATGCCACTTTAAAAGGCAGTTCTTTTGGTGTAGGTGTGTGGTTTTTGTTTTTTATGCTTCTGCTACTCCAGCCATCTTTTGTTTCGGTCAGGGAATCCCTCAGAGGCAAAAAGGATTCTGTAATAGTAAGGAATAGCATATTACATAACCAAAAGTTTTTTCTTTTATCAGGACAGTTTGTTACCTTTTTGCTCTTGAACACAGTATGGCCCAACTTCTCTGTTGTTTCCATGCACATGTTCCAGCATGCCTGAAGGTACCTTTAAAAATCAAACCCTGCTCTAATTTGGAAGATCCTTCATGTAGAGAACTTGGAGAATTTAAATCTTGGACAATGTTTGAACCTCAACAGTCAAAGCAACTTTTATGTTATAAATGTCCTCTCCAGGGATGTTTCAAGGAGGAAAAACAAATTTAGCACATTTTCTGAGTAGAGTGGATTTCCAACTTTTTTTTTCCATCTGAATTATTCAAGCTATTTTTAAGCCTATCTATATTCAATCAATTATGGGGATGATTTCAAGTTTGTATTCTTTTGTAGTAGACTCTCTCTTTCATTCACTTTCTCTCTCTTCCCACCTTTTTTTCTGCAAAGATTGAACTGTTCCCTGAGTCATCAGTCAAAAGATTTCAAGTTAATATTTTGTAATTATGAATGTGTGTGTGTTTTTTTTTTTTTTTTTTTTTTTTTTCCATAGGTGCCGCTTCAGCCAAATGTTGCATCCTATTTTTGAGGAAGCTTCCAATGTAATTAAGGAGGAATATCCAGATAGGAATCAAGTAGTGTTTGCCAGAGTAGACTGTGATCAACACTGTAAGTAGATCCTGCTGTAGTTCTTTCTCTAATATCCTGTCAGTAAGCTATTCACTGTATTGAGAAATATAAGGCAATATGTAGGGAGCAATCTCCAGAGTGTGAGGGATCTGCCCTATTAAGCCCAGAGAGAATTGCTTGTATACATCAACAGACCTCTCCTGGTAAACTTGCTAGCACAATCTCCAGCCTTCTTCAGCACATCAGTAAATGTGGCCATACATCAATTTGGCCTGTCTCATTTTACAGGAAAAAAAATGTGTGGGATTTGGAATCGAAGTGGCGCTTGGAGGGGTCAGAGAGGCCTAAGTGCCACAAATAGCGTGAGACTTTGCAATAAGGAAGAGGGAGGGAGGAGCTGCTCAACTCAACTGCCCACTGTGACTAGGAGTCATGGTGTGATCAAAGGTGTGGGCTGGAAGTATGCGAGTTGTCTTTCACACAACCACCAGGGCTTTGCTGCCAAATTTACTCATTTTATTCCACTAATAATCCCCAAAGTTGTTGTTTTTTAATTCAATAATAAGTAAAATGTCAAGGATCAACAGTTGCCCTTTGAAAGGCAAATGGATTGCAATGAGATCTTATTAGGGTGCTTTCTGTAGCATAGTATTGGCAGCATTTTCAGACGTGGTTATAGATAGTTGGCAATTAGCTCAAGTAAATAGAGTACATTCCTTGTCCCACTAAAATGCTATAGTGTTTCTTCACCCTGAGTGTGCGGGGTGCTCTCAGCTTTGCAAGCAGCTGACACTTGCTAGCGCACTTCTCCCTGAGGGTGCAGGGGACTCTCAGCCTTAAGGAGATACCTTAGCCCAGGTTCCCAGGGAAGGGGAGGGATACGGTTCAGTTGGAGGAGTTGGTCAGCTCCTGTTCCTGATGCCTGCTCAGCTCCTTAGTGTTGGAGCTAGTCCTTTATGCCATTAAGAGGAAGAAAACGTGACTGTGCTGTGGTCATCTTCATACCTTGATCCTTCCAGAATCTTCAGGCAAACTCCATAAGATTATCTGCTCTTTGCACTGTCAGCAAGACGAGTTTTGATTCTTTAGCGAGTTTTGCAAGTGCATCAGTTCTTTAGCAAGTTTGGTATTGTTTGCAAATTGTAGTGAAGCAAGACCGCCCTGCCCCTGCGAGACTTCCCACCTCCCTTCCTTGCTGTTATGGGAAAGTACACAGTGTCCACCTCATGTCCTTGCCGCATGAGCAGTGACCTTGCAGTTTCCAATGTTAACTCGTTGCTCACCCATCAATATTCCCCTTGGGTACTTAAGCAGCTTTGGGGCATTCAGCTGCTTTCTGATGTTGGAGCAGTAGGGACACATTGGGGAGCTGAAATAAAAGTTGGAATGTACATGTGCTTGAGGGACAATTATGAGGCGTGAAGTTGTCTCTTCCTCCAAGCAGAATTTTTTTTTTTTTGTCTTAAATGCACTACATTACAGTGTATACAGTATATACAGCTTCTGCACCTGCCTACAGCATTTCTAGAGCAGCAGCAAAATGGGCGGGCTGTCTGTGTTTAGAGTAATTCATATGGTATGGTTTTAACTTTTAAGTCCAGTATTGATTTTTCTTTCTCTTATTGACTGTTTCTGTGAATGTTTTCCTGCTTATTTTCTGAAACACCTTCTTCTAGAATCATGGAATTCAGAATCAGGAATACCTTCCCAGATCTAAATTACTTGACTGTACATCTGCTTCCTCCTTTCACACCCAGTATTCTCTTCTAGTTTGAGTCATCTTTCTTTACAGTGTGTGCCATGCTTGGGAGACTTTAAGCAAAAGTATAGCTTTAGGTATTCAAAGTTACCATCCCAAAAAGTCACTTTTTGGGGTAAAAAATTAAGTCAAAGAAATTTGTGAGGAGTATATTAAAGTGAAGTCTATTGTGCAGCCTTTGCTGAAATTTTCTTACTGAATTTATCTTTTTCTTTTTTTTCCTGAAGTCCATTCTATTGCAGGATCTGCACAGATAAATCACAGCTGATTGCTACTATGAAAATAAATGCAGTTATATCAGATTTCCTGATTGCTTTTATATCAGGCTATTAAACTAGTCACTCTACATACTTGAAATAAACATTTGTGTGTGCTGTTTTCTATCTTCTCCCTCTTTAATCAGTGATAGTTATTGCAGAAAACTGTAGGAGCAGCAGCCTGTCGTTTAGGTTTATTTTTTACAACATAAGGTTCTACTTTGTTTGCGGAGGTGTTTATTACACACACACACACACACACACACACACACACACACACACACACACTTTTAAGGGCTAATTGCTTGGGTAACTTGTTTTAGTGTAATCTTTTGAGGGAGGAGAATAACTTCCAAGTTTTAGCAGCTCTCTTCAATAAGGCTAATGGTGGCTAATGGCTTTAATTCTATTTTTTGTCTTTTTAGCTTTTTCATTGCTTTGAGGTAGAAGCAGGAAATATTGTCGGAGAAGACAGTCTCTGAGCTACTGGGTGCCTGGTGTTCAGTCGTGAGATGTTCTTGTCTTAACAGCTATGTGCCTCAAAACCTTTTTCCAAATATTTGAAGCACTCTAGAAGCTTGTTGCTTAATCTCCTCCTTATCCACTCATTGACTTGAGCTCTTATATTAGAGAAATATTAGAGAGAGTATTAGAGAGAGCCACAGCCTGGATGGAGGTGGAGATGACACAGCAGAGATTGTCCTCCTGGACCTGAGGTTGAGTGCAGCGGGCTAAGTGTTGGTATGAGGCAGTGAAGAGTTTTGGTGTATTTATTACTGCAGTACTAAGCTGTCTGTACTTATTGTATTTAGGCTTTATGTCCTTAACAAGTAGATGAACATGACTTCTGCTACACAAATTATGGAATGTGAGAAATAAAAATAGAATCTAGTGTCGCAAAGCCAGTCTTCCTCCCCGAGTTGCCTTTTTGAGTCAAAATAGCAAAGCCAGAGGCACGGTTCCTGATTTACAGTGTGCATTTGATGGCATAAAGTTTTACTTCAATGCATGTGATAGCAGCTTTCTAATAGTAACATCTAATGGATGTTATTGTACTGTCCATCACGGGCCTTCTGCAGCAGTTTGCCCTGCTTCAGAGTCAGGGTTGTGGTGGTGCTGCGTGGTGGGGGGTGTTTATTTGGGGGGGGATTGAGGGGCGGAGGGAGGGATGTGGGAGAAGGGATGTTAATGCCTGCAGGTTTTGTGCCCTTATTAGTTCACTATTAGCTTGATAGTCTCTGGTAGGTTATTTGCTTTGCAAATGTTCTGTTTTTGTTTGAAACCAAGACTCTGTAGGGAACCCACATAACAGATTTCCACTCTAATGGAGAGATCAGTTTTTCAAAATACCTCTGTAAATAACTTTCAGAGTGGTCAGCCAGGCACAGATACTTTCCATTTACTGTACTATTGTTGAAGCGAACTGCAGGCCCCAATAGCTCACACCAGCTTCTGAGAGCAAGGCAAATTAAAAAGAAAAATTGATGTATGGCCAAATACTTGTTGCTTAATGACAAAGCCAGCATCCTGTCTGTTCTTGCAGCCAGTATTAAGATGTTTTTCTGGGAGGGGATAGTTAGGCTTCAGTGTGACTAAGTACAAATTTTAAACATTGTTATTGACCCTCTGTTAAGAGGATAGGAGAGTGACCTACTTACTTCATTGGATATGACCATATCTGTAATGTCTGTTAATACTGTTCTTTGAGGAGTTATTTAGACTATAGTACTATTGTGCCTTCAGTAAGCAAAATAACTCATTATGTTAACAAGTTTTGGGTTTATAAATGGATTATAAATGACCTTGAAACTGTAAGCAGATATAAGGATTTTATTGTATCCTACCACTTAAGCTGGGGCAAAAAATACTACTCCGAAAGAGACATCTTGGCCCACGACAAAAAGTGGAAGTGGTTCAGAGAGGATGTTGATGACTCTTTAAGGCGAACAATTTTTCTCGTCTGTCGAAATAGGAGTAGTTGTTGTGAGTTCTCCTGAACAGCAGAAGGTGGTCTAGATTGCTGGTTCCCAGCTTCTTATTAGCTGACGTTTATGCAGATCATTGATTCCTTTTCTTAAATGTCTTTTGATCCAGTATGCAAGCTGCTGCTAACACTTTTCCTGGGGAAAGGTTAGTTGGTTTAAATGTCCTTTTCAACTCTGCTCTCTCAGAGTATTGCCAGAGGTCTTATGTTGTGTGCAAGTGTCATGAGAGGAGTAGTTTTAACTGGGGAGAGTGGATATAGCATTACAAAGTACTTAGCAGTAATGTGGATGTAGTGCTTTTTGCATGACAAAGCAACAGGCAAAAATGCCTTAGGTGAGCTTGAACTGAAAGAAGAGTCTTGATTTTTTTAGGGCAAATAACAAATATCAGAGGTTTTAACCTACCAAACTTCCCAAGACCAGGTTTCATTTTTGTTCTGTAGTATTTCTTGACAGAAAGGGGACTTTCTGGGCATAAGGGACTTAGATAAGGTGTTTTTTAATAAATAATTAGGTCTCATATGAGCAATCAGAATACTTATCTGGTAGTCCCAAGGTCAAATATGCAGCTGAAGGAATGAAACAGGAGGTGGGGGAAGAGTTGAGATGTTTTCGGTGTCAAATCCAGTAAATTCCCTCATGTAAACACAGTTAGAAAATGCACTAGCGTGGATTTCTGCTTCTCCACACAGTGGATGAACCTCATTAGAAAAGGTCACTATGAATATTTTCAGAGATTATTTTTATGGATTTTGACTTTTATAGCTTTGATATTTCTTCAAGATAATTTTTCAGGTTGCTAGCCCTCTATTCTGTATGTGAATTGCTTTAAGTTGTAGCTTATATTATGGAATGGTTGTTTTAGGCTCATTGTCCTTGTTGTTCAAGTCCTAGTGGGCATCTTTTTGGAAAGCAAAAATTCTTTGGGAGACTTACGATCTAAATATTTGGTGGTGCTGCTGGTGGTATGAATTAGGACCTGGGATATTGGAACAGGGGGTCCAGGTGTTATGGTGGGGTGATACTTTGGCCCTTGCAGGTGCTGCTGCTGCTCCTTCAGCAGGAGGGATCGCCCAGACTAGAGTATGGGTTGGAGTCCACTTCAGTAGCATGCCTTGATGCACTGGTTCCTTCTTGGCCTCAGAAAGATATAAATTGGACTTGATCCTGGGTAATGCGAGCTGCTCGGTTAGATGAACTCTCTGGAAGGCGCACTAGGTGTTAACCTAGCGCGGTGAAATCTGAAGCTACTTTTTTTTTTTTTTTAAAGAAAACAAATAATCATGGCTGGGAGGTGTTTTTTCTTTTGGTAGGTTTCCCATCTCTGGGTCGAATGTATTTTCATGAGAAAATGTACAGTGAAAATGTCTGGAAATATTTTAAGATTTATTTTAGGATTTACTCTTAACAGATGTTATCTATGAATGAATTCAAACAATATTTCATGTGTTTGCATTGTGTGTTTTCAATTTTAAAAGGAATATAATTTTGTCGTAGTTCTGGTTATGTTAGCTCTACCTATATGAAATGCCAGGGTTTAATGGAATGTTTAAGATTTACACTGTTTGACTTCTGAGTGAATTCAAACATTTTTTCATGTACTTGCATTTTACATTTTGTTTCTTTTTTTTTTTTTTTTTAAAAAAAAAAAAAAAAAAAGGCTTCAAATACTTGTATAGGACTCTCATTTGGGTGTTAGTTCAAATATCAGTATTCCTGGATCCTTTAACTTCCTGGATGCCTGCCTGTGTTCTTTGCTTCCTACACTGTCTCTGTCTCTGAAATTGCTCTCATAGTTGTTCATAGGGAGAGGGTACTAAATGAATGAACCTAGACCTAGGCATGTTCTACCGTATAGAAATACAGTAGCTACCCATTCTCTGCAGTGTTTTTTCGGGTTATTTGTTTGTTTATAGATCTATGAATGCTCTCGCACACCTGCTGTGTGTGTACGTGCATGTATAATATTTCAAATTCAGTGTATTTATTTCTGCTTTTTCTTAATTTCTTTCTGTAGCGGACATAGCTCAAAGATATAGAATAAGCAAATACCCAACACTGAAGCTCTTCCGGAATGGAATGATGATGAAAAGAGAATACAGGGGCCAGAGATCCGTGACAGCAATAGCAGATTATATCAGGCAACAGAAAAGCAATCCGATTCAAGAAGTGCAGGATTTGGAAGAAATAACTGCTCTTGATGTAAGTCTTGATTGTCTTCCTTCGAAGTGTGTGCATATTTGGGTGGTATTTTGGTGGTGGTGATAGGTTTTTTGTTTGGTTGTTTTTTTGCTTTTATTTTTGGAACATAGGATATTTGAAATATATGTTGATATCAGGAGTAGGAGGGGGTGTGGGGTTCCATTCGGAAGTATTGTAAGCACTTGTTTTAAACTAGCAATGAATCTAGATCATTATTTCAGTATTACAAATTAATTATTATTACAGTAATCAGTAATAAGCATTGTTACAGTATGGCAAATCCAATAATAATAATCCTTTCAACTTCATTAATTTTGTCAGAATAGCACCACTACCCAATTACTTATTTTATTGCTAAGAAACAAGATGCTTTTCACATCTGCTTACAAGATTTTGGAGGAGTAATTTTTTTTTTTTTTTTTTTTTTGTAATTTGAGATTAAAAACAAATGTTAAATTCTAATTTACAGCGCAGTAGAAGAAATATTGTTGGATACTTTGAGCAAAAGGACTCTGACAACTACAGAACTTTTGAAAGAGTAGCAAATATTTTGCATGATGATTGTGTATTCCTGTCTGCGTTTGGGTAAGTTTTTAAATGTATTGATTTCATTACTCCATTATTGAAATTATGTTAATGAATTATGTGTAAATTAATCGAAGAAATTCTTTTAATAGTTTTATTATGTAAAAACTGAAGGAATTAGATTTTAGAAGGTCAATACACTGAGAGAAACTGGAGACAGGGGGGCGGGGCAGGAAATCTTTCCTGCCTTAACATGACTGAATTGTGAAATCTGACTTGTTTCTTTTTTTTCCACTCCTCATCAGTATAATTTAAATGTAAAGGGCGAGGTTTTAGGGAGAGTGTCCAGTCAGTTGTATCCCAAGACCTGCTTCCTTGGAGGGAGAGGGGAAAAAAGTGTGGAAAATCTCGGGAACTTTTGGGCAGCAATTAAACAGCTTTGTAGCTTTGGAGACTGACTTTTTTTTATTTACAATATGACCATTTTTATTTCAAGTTCCCTATCCTGTTGTTCAAGTTAACTGTTCTTTAGTTTGCTGCAGGTCAGCTTGGTGTAATGAGAAATGCAGAGGCTTCCATTGCACAGTGTCACTGTTCGGTGGTTTAGATACTGTTCTTGGTGTAGTTACTGGATGTCTTTTTTAAGATACGGTAATAAAAAGTGTGAAAATGAAAACTAAAAAGTTGATGGTCTAGGCTTGTAAGAGTGCTTGCATTATTATCTTCATACTAATAAACCTGGGCAGTGTATATTTAAGTAACCCATATTTTGAGGTTAGCTGCCAGGCCTGTGTGGAGCCCCTGTCTTTGTTCATGGAGGGCTTGTCCATGTGATGTGGAAGTGTCTCTTGAACTGCAATGTCGGCCTTTCCAGTGAGGGACGGAGGAAGCGAGGTTTAAAGGCTTAAGTTTCTTGTAAGGGGCTTCCCCCCCGGCCTTTCCCTTCTCTGACAGTACAAAAATGTCTAATGTGCTTTCATGACTCTCTTCTGAAATGATTCTGCTAGTAAACCTTAATTCTGTGAGTTCCCCACTGGCAGCCCAGCTCTGATAAAGTGGATTACTCTCTGGCCAAATATGGTTTTGGACTATAATCTGCTAACTCCAAGGACACTGATGCAAACAGTCTTAGGATACCCACTCTTGCGCTACTTCTCAGTTTAGCTACGGCAAAGTAATGTCCAGAAGATGTACGTGTTGTAGACCTGGAATGAACGATGCTGTTCCGTGCATCAGACACAGAGTAGGTAGTTACCTACCCAAACACGCAAGGAATCTGTTTTACTTTAAACGGTGTATTTGTCTGTAGATTCTCAGATTTGTGATCGTAGTTGATCTCCCACACGTGATTTTTCCATCTCTGCATTAGCAATACCCATAGCTAGATGTTGTCAGCTCTGTGTATGTGGCTTAGTCTGGCTAGAAGCATTTCACATGGCCTCCTGCTCATCCATTTCCTGAGGAAAGGTGTTCTGCTCCTGAAAAGCTTTCACCTCAGTAGTCTTTAGCAAAGCTTTCTAACATTGCAATAATAAAACTCTGATCTGTTCCATTATTATTTGTAGCCAGCCAGTGTAACTGCAGGTTTCCCAGCAGGCTTTTTGAGACTCTTCTCGAGACTTTGGCTCCATTTCCAGCCTGGAACTGTTATAGCTTTAAAGTGGAGTGCTCCAGAGGGCAATACTAAAACTAAACAAGGTTTTGTCTCTGCTTTTGTTATCCTCAACAAATGTGTGTGAATAAACTTCCAGGAAAGATACTGGCTATAGAACAAGTGCTTTATATTAAGATTATAACTAGCCAAGCGATTAGTGCATTGCTGGCCCTCATCAGTCAGACTCTTCATTTAAAAACTCTGCTAATAAGACAAAGCGCATCCCAGAAGCACCTCCTGAAGGGGTTTCTGATTTTAGTGTGGACAAAGTGCTCGTCAGATATATGGGAACATGACAGCTCATGTTAAGACTTCTAGTAGAGAAAACTGAAAACGGTCAGTTTGGCAGGAAAGAAAATAGTTGGCTAACTTCTGTCGTGGCAGAACTATTTCCTGCAAAATTGTACTGGCTTTAAGGAGTTGCAGTGGCTTAATTTGAACTCTGCTGCTAATGGTGCTTGGCTGCTGATCATACGTATGGAAAGCTGTGCTTGAAACAACTGATTTTTACAATTTTGTTAAGATCAGAGGTAACCACAGGCAAAGAATAAGAAGAGAGAAGAGCTGTGTAAGTTACAGGAGGAAGTGCAGAGAAACATCAGTTAGTTTCTGAAGACAGAAGTACAACAGAGGAGAATCCAAAAAGTCTGCAGAGGTGGAGGAGAATGGTGGTGTGCTACTGAGTCATGGCATAGGAAGCCAGATGCAGAAAAACGAGAGAAACATAGTTTTATCTGAAAAGGCTATGATAAAATGCAGATCATTTGTGGAAGAGAATGGTCAATGTAAGAACTCTCTTAATTTGATGCTAGCAAGCAAAACGTGGTTGGTTTGTGTGGTTGCAGATGCTTACCTCTCCTTCAGGCAATTGCCTCAAGAGGAAAGGTCTGAACAAAAAAGGAGAATGATGGGTGCTGATGTTTTGTTTGTTTTTTGAGGAGGGTCATTTTGATAGGGATTTGAGGTTTTCCTGTTGAGGTGTCCCTGTGTTATTTGACCTGTCTGATGCCAATCAGTCACAGTCACCTTTGGGGTCCCGCAGCAGTCTGTACTCTCCAGCTTTTATTTATTTATGCTGCATTATGAGCCTATTAGGTCATGATTGGGCAGGTGGCCTCTGTGTCCTTCCTTTACTCCTACTCAGGGGAAGAGTGCTTGGCATGTGGGCGGTTGGCTCGGTGATCATGGTGGCAAATAGCAATTCCCTTGTTTTGGTGTGAACCCTGGGGGATTCATCTCAGCTTAGAGTGAGATAAATTGAGATACTTAGACTTGTCTCTGTCCCTCTCCATCCCTCTCTGTCTCTTTTCATCAGTCTTGAATAGTACCTGTATTTAAGCAATTCTGGGATGGGGAGTTGTCCTTTATTTTTTTTTCTTTCCTATTTTGAGTATGTAGCACTCTCCATTAGGTTTAATTAGGAGATGCTCATTTTTGAGGTGCAAGCTGGCAGCTTTCGAAGTGCTCCTTTTGTGGTAAGGAAGCACAAAGTGCCCCAGAGTCTGGGGGGTGGCGAGGAGTTTACTAAGGTGGAATACTGAACTGAATGGCAGAAAGGAATTGCAGATGTTGCCAGGCACACAGGCACGAAGGCATCAGCGGGCAGAACGGTTTGCTGTGGCTCGCTGCGCTCTTTCCATCTCTTTGGAGGTAAAAAAATGGCAGCGTGGGTTTAGTTGCTGCCTGTGTGCTCATTATCTGTGCCAGGAAGGTAGAGTTGCATAAGGCCCTTCTTTTATCAGGGCGAATAAGACCTAAACGCTTCTAGCATAAACAAAAGTCCAGATTTATACTTTTTCCAAAGCTGTCCTGTATTAAAAGTTGTACCAATGTTCATCGCTTGCACTTTGCCTTTAATGCATACCTTACAGTTTTACAGATATTTTCTGTCGCCCACATTACTGCTCTCTCCTCTAGCCAGACCAGAATTTCTGTGGAGTCGCTTTACAGCTTAACTGAAATATCAGTTGCTTTAATTGTTGAATATTGAAGGGGTAAATAGTAAAGGAGAGGTATGGTGGTTTTTTTTTTTGTTTTTTTTTTGGTAACACAGTTATCGTATATTTGTCTGTACGAAGACATGCTTACTGGTTGGTTTGTTGTAGGGATATTTCAAAACCAGAGAGATTTAGCGGGGACAATGTAATCTACAAGCCACCAGGGGTAAGTCTGAACAAAGTATTTTATTCTGCTTCTCCTTATATGTGAGTCTGAATTAATGGGGACTATATTCAAACCAATCAGTATGTTACTGCATCTTAAATAATGAATTTCATTTCGTCATTAAATATTGTAAGAAATAGAGTCATAGGAACTAGTGTTTCTGAGTTGGTGAAATGAGGATCTCCGTCTTATTTGTTTTCTGTTAAGTGTACAGAACCTAAATCTGTCACTTTAAATTTCACCATTCAGTAATTATTTTTCCTAGAAAGACTGTCAACTTATCAGGTATTCAGGTATTTTGTGTTCTGTGAATGTCTCCAGCTGTGGTGCACCTTCGATTTCTCAGAGGAAGTGAGCGCGAGTCACTGCAGCTCTTCTGATAGTTGCTTGCCTGTCTTGCGTGGCTTAGCCTACCTGAGGATAAGAGCTGTTCTCTTCAAAAATATTTAGTAAAACTAACTGCATGTTAACAAACTCTCACGGATATAGTTTTACTTGGAAAAAATGCAGGACAGAAGAAGTCTACAGGACTTTTTAGGAGTGTAATTATAATCTGAACATATAGTGTCAAACCCTCTGTGAATACAAAGTTTATTAGATTACCTATTCTGTATAGACATTTCCCAAGTTAGATGTATTTAATCATGGCCCAGCTTCTCCTGATGTTATTTAAGATTATAATTACATTAGAAGATAATAGCACTGACTTCTGAATTAATGTTTTTTCTTTGTTTATTAGAAAGCTTATGTGTATCTCTCTGAGAAATCAAATGTGAAATAGCAGTTTCAAATTCTGTAGCACTTGAAAACTTTTTTTGGTTAGTCTTCATAAGTAAGCATGAAGGAGCTTTATGTCTGCATGCAGTATGTGTCTTAGTGTTATGGTTTTTTGTTTGTTTGTTTTTTTGAGTGGCGATACTGTTTCTTTACCTGACAGGAGTCTAAATAGCACTTATTCCAATCACTCCTACTTCAGAAGCAAAATAGCTTTTCAGTTCTTAAATTATCTTGGAAAGCTCAGTTGTTCGTATGAGAGGTCATTTTATTCACCCTATGTACTTCAGTATGGTAGCTCATAGAAATGTTTCACTCACAACCACTGAATATTGTTGTAAGAACTAGCCTTCCATATTCGTATAAATATTGTCACCTGTAGGTCAGGTAAATGGTCTTATTTGTTGGTGGTGTCGTTTTTACTGTTTCTCAGCTAGTGTTGCCTGTCTTTTCTACAGGACAACGCTCCAGATATGGTGTATCTAGGCTCCCTAACCAATTTTGATTTGGTTTATGCATGGACACAAGATAAATGTGTACCTCTAGTTCGAGAAATTACATTTGAGAATGGGGAGGTAAGAATTTCTTTCTACTCTTCTCCTAGAGGTGGGATCCCCCCTCAAAATTTCAAGATGTTCAATCCATGGGGAGAAGAAAAAAAAAAAAAAACCTTTCTGCATTCTTTACTTTTAACAGAAAATAGCTGTAATTCACTCTTTTTTCATTGTTTTGGAGCTTGTAGTTTAGACTAGAAGCCCACTGGAAACAGAGTCATAGTATTTCATATTGTAGCAGAGTAAAAGACTATAATCGTGTAGATAGTTCATATTAGAAGGGTCCGGAGATCTGCAGAGTATGTACACTTTGAAATGTAAGAATGAGAAAATAGGTGTATGTGTGAAGGCACATATACATTCATTACACATATGGCTGTGTAAATCTTTTGGTAGATTATATTATGAATCTAAAATACGATCATGATAGGCAGAGGTTATGACTAAATGCTAATTTGTTTTAAAATCAGTAGATAAATGTTGCTTATGTGCTTTTTGTATATGGGCTTGAATAAGTGTTTCTAGTCAAGGTAGAAATTATACATATAAAAAAGTACATAATATATTGTCTATAATATCATGTATATGAAAATATACATGATATACTGACCACATCCAATGTATTACCTAATGAATAAATGTATTGAATGGTGGTTGGATGGTCACTTCTGTGAATTCTGATAAAAATCATGCGATATCTTTCGTTAAGCACTGATAATATTCTTGATCCTTAGTTTTGCATCCACTTTCTCTAGTGTTTTTCTTCTTGCTATAGTTAATAAGACGGAATTTTGGAATTTTTTTAATATATCGTTTTTTCTTTTCACTGTTATTTTCTTTCAGTGCTTTTCTTCTTTTGTTACTTGTTCTTCTGTTTCATGCATTTCCATCTCCAAATTATAATTTAATTGTAAATATCTAGCAGAAAGTAAACCAATTAGCAAGTTGTAACTAGCCACATCACTTGCTAAAAACTGACGAAATTTGTAACAGATGGCACTACGTTGTTTACATGGGATTGGAAAACAACTAATTGTATGATCAAGAATCGATTATTTGTTTCCGATTTACAAACCCTGTCCCCAAATATTTACACTGTCTCCATTTAAAAACTTTTTATTTTCATGCCTCATCCTGTGTGTACAGCATCTAAAACAAGGCTGTTGTAGCTATTTTAGGCACGCAGAACAGTGTGCCGAAATGAGATGACCTAACGGAGGAATCGGATGGGATGAACAGAATAGGTTGAGTGCAGCCATCTAGTCAACATTGCCAAGTTATGTTGGAAAATTCCCTTAGTTAAACATTTCTTAATTCTTCATTTGCGTCTCACTGTGTAAAAGATGCCACGTGTCAACACTTTTAGGACAGTGTGATTGGATTTTCAGTGTACTTTTCCTGTGGTGAAGTTGGCACCTGGCCTTAGCAGCCAAAGTTCATCCTTGTCAGTTTCTATCACATTGTGTCCTGATTTATTTATTTTTTTCCTGTAAACTTCTATTCCTGTTTACTTAGGTAGATGTTTACAATCGCAAGTTGTTCCCACTTGACATTTTGCCTACTAGCATTTATAAAAAATGTCAGTGTTGCTACTAACCAGAAGGAACTTAAACATGCCAAGATGGAGATGCTTCTGCCTGCTGAGATGTTAAGACTCTTAGTGTACCCCGCACACTACTGTAGAGCAAAAACATGAAGTGCTGTGACTGTTTTGCTGCAGTTTTGATATTGCAGGGATAAGATAAAGACAAATTTCCAACGCAAAATATATTCAATTTAAAATTAAACCTGGCCTCTGTAAACTGCACTTTTCTCCCCTCGTTTCCTCTCTTTTCGTTACCTGGTGACAGCCATCTCACGTACAGCCTCTCACTGGCTGCTCGCTGGTATGGAAGGGGTTTCTTCCAGCTTCCCGCAAATTGAAAATATCTCAGGAAAAAACTGGCTTTGGGCATCAAATAAATGAGTGCTGTGTTTCTCAAAAAGCACAGCTTTTATTCTGTCTCAAATAGCATCAAAGTAATAGCAGCACTGTTTGTACAACAGCTATACCAATGGAAGTTGGTGAGGTGATAGGTAGTTGTTAGGCAGTAAATGATTATTTCTCCCATGCTCGTACGTTGAGTTGATGTTCAAAATTGCTTAATAGTCACTTTTGGAGCAAAGAAATGATTGCAGTTTTTAATAAAACAAAAATCCTCAATGAAATAGAGCACCTACGTTTTTCTGTCCATAAGAGTGCAGTCTATGAGGAAGTAAAGCATCCAGCAAAGCTTTTCATTTGTTCTTTAATTTTAATTGTTCATCAATTTTACTCATTAGCAGATGAATCTATTAAGGGTACTTACTTGACTGTAGCTTTGTCATTACTTCTGTGTTTTGGATGGGTTGTTTTGTGTCTTTTTTGAACAAATATTTAAATGTACATTCATCCCTCAAATGTTGATATGGAATACTTTTTTTTTTTTTTTTTATTGCTTTATGTTCTATGAGGGAAGGACGCCTGCTGTGTGTCACCCGGCTATTTCAGATGAACTGTCAGCAGTTACGCTTTAATCCTGCTCTTCTTGCAGTCTTTACAGCAGAGATCTCACTGAATGTGACAATTGCTGGAATCACTTAGGTGATTTAGAAATGAAAGAAATTGTTTTGTTTTCTGTGCAGGAGCTGACAGAAGAAGGGCTGCCTTTTCTCATTCTTTTCCATATGAAAGATGACTTGGAGAGTTTAGAGAAGTTCCAACAGGAGGTTGCACGGCAGTTGATAAGTGAAAAGGGTTTGTAGTAACTCCTTACTATTTGATGTTTTATTGATACAGAGGGGGTTTTTATTGTTGTTTTCAAGGCAAATTCAGTAAAGTGGAGATAAAGGCTAACCAAGTCCAGTTTTAAAGCTCTTGAGAGTGAAGGGCTTTTGACAGTGAGGTCTGACTCCCGTGGAAATGATTAAAATAGAAACAAAATTAAGTAAGCATTTCAGTAATTCCTCATATCTAAATGAGGTCATATAATTTGAGAGGTTATTAAACAAAATTTCAGTTTGTGTTATGGGCAGAAACATCAGCAGAAAAGCTGTTACTTTGGGTTTTGATGGAATTAACCACCTAAATAACTTCCACATTTTGCGTGTTGCAATATCTGTGTAATATCTTCGCATTTATGTTTATGAAAGTACTTAGGTTTTCAGGATTAAAAAAAAAAAAAAAAATCTTACCATGAACTCTGTATGTGCTCACAATTTAAGGTACAATAAACTTCCTCCATGCTGACTGTGATAAGTTCAGGCATCCACTCCTCCATATCCAGAAGACTCCAGCAGACTGTCCTGTTATTGCCATCGATAGCTTTAGGCACATGTATGTCTTTCCTGACTTCAGCGACCTGTCGTAAGTACCCTTCTCTCTTTCTTTCGGCACTGCCCGCCAGCCCACGAACTTTTTGTCTAGAAGAACAAAAAAAAAAAAAAAAAACCCAAAACAAACAAAAAAACATGTGCTTGTATTTTAAACAGTACTGTTATTTAGTCTGACACGGTATTTTTAATGGTGACTAAGAATACCAGCCTTAAAAGCTTTAGAGTTTTGTGTAGAACGTTTAACTGCTGTGTTATGCAATGAATATGGTAAAACACACGGCGTAAGAATCCCCAAGCTGTTGGCTTGGTGTTTCCTGCTGGGCAGTTCTCACGTCCGGCGCTAGTCTGACCCTGGGACGCTGGTAGCGACACCCTTGCAGCCTGGGGAACATGAGGCCTCCGGAGCCCAGCGTGGCCATGCGTTGTCTGCGAGGGTGCTCCGTGCAATCCCACCTGTAACTCCACTTTACCTCAGCCAGTCTCTTTACGTTGCACTGTCACAGAATCAGTCATAAAAGGTATAAGTGTCTTCATGGTTCATTGAGGAGGGAAGAGGTGTGTGAATATTATCTCCAGGGACCATCAGCATGAAACAAACCACCTATCTTGTGAACAGGCTGTGTGTTAAGCTCTTGTTTTTCCCTCTCACAGGAGATACCAGCCTGTATACTGCATGTTAATCTAGGTTAGAAGTCTGGACCTGAGGCTTTAATTCTGTGCTATTTCTACTTTTAAAAACTCAGGGTATTTTCTTATGGTCACTTGAGTCAGAGCCAAGAATTCTAAGCCCAGACCCAATGCTCGATGTGAATGTCATCGAGTGTCTCAGCCTGTCATTCCAGCAGGCTTTGATCCCACTGCGGGGTTTACCTCTGGCAGGAGGGTTCACACCAGCTTTTTTCTCTGTAACTCTCCATGGCCTTATTCTTGTGTAGTCTGTCAGTGTTAGATCTGTAGTGGTGTTTGTGAAGATCTACAATTCTTCTGCCTGTTAAAATTGGTAGAGAGCCTATTTCTTCCTCCTTTGTATTTCTTGGAAAGGTTATGTTCACTGCACAGTGGGATTTTTGTAGTTCGGAAGTAGTCTTTTTACTGTCATTTTTAAGAGTCTTAAAAAAAAAATGAATGCCTCTTACAGGTGTAATAGAGGTTTTAGGTTTAGACTTTAATGCTATGGGTTTTTTTTGCCTGTTACTCTGTTTCTCTGATAAACAATCAAGAAATACCAACTTTTGCTCAATTGTACACCAGTTGTTACGTACAAATGAAAGAGGGGGATGCGAGGATTGTAGATGGTTGTTTAATGGTAAATAATGATTCAGACTGAGGTGATATGTAGAAGTATCTGACTAATGGTTTGGGAACAGGGGTGCTTTTTGATCATGGAGTGATGTTCCTTTGTGTTTGAGGGTTTGGGGGAGAGGACCTTTATAAATAGGTAAAATCTAATGATTACGAGACTCTTGTACCAATCTAAGGATTTCTGCCATTTAACTCTATTTTCCAGAGTTTCCCAGCTGGTCCCAGACATTCCCATCCTGAAATTTCACTGCCGTCAGCAGCCAGTAGGGTTTGGACGCTGTGCTTTCAGAACTGGCACGTTAAGATTTCCTCAGCTTCAGTATTGCTGGTTTGCTGCCCTCTTTAGGGAAGGTTCTTAGAGAACGTCTACCTCAACAGATCTGTTAGTTGTAGCTTTTCAGTGAGAACTGGCTGAGCTCCAGGAAGCTTTAGGGCTCTGCCTTTTTAAAAATAAATCTGCCACACTGAAGTGTTAATAAAAAGTTAAGCATTGCAAGCATCATGACTACTTTTTCCTGTACTAGATCTAGAAGATAGTTAAAAAAGCCCCTTCACAAAGTGGTGGTTTCCTTCTGTGATGACCTTACCTGCTTGGTGAGGAGGGAAATGACTCTTCAGCAGCTTCCCTGCTTGAGTTTCCTGGGGATGCCCAACAGACAGGATCTTTTGGCATAACGACCAATCCCTGTGACTCAGGGGTGCATCACCTTTCTTCCTGTTTCAGGTGGCTCTTCTAGGAGACCCCACATGCCTTCATTGTATGAGGACAGAAGGGGATGGGATGTGTCTCATATGTGGCTGACCTTTAGGGGCCTAGACCAGAGCAAGGAGCTCAAGACTGAAGTGGGGAGCAGTGAAGCTGCTGCCCTTAGAATGGGTTATGAATCCCTTTGTCCATGTTAGTGTAATTCCTGACCCCATTTGGAAAGGGAAGAGAGCCCTTAACATGGCTGTGTACCCCTGCAGTATGTGTGTGTGCCACAGTAAACCTTTTGTGCTACCATTAGGCCATCAGTGTAGTGACACCCGTTGGTTTTGTATTTTTCTGCTTTTCATTCCTAAATTCTCTAATCTGTAGGACAATTTGTTTCAGCCTCAGTGTATACCTTTTCCCTAAACTTAATAATTGCCCCGAGAAGACTCCTTACAAAACCTGTCTCTTTATACATAAATTGGGTTTTGATTACATGGTGCATAGTGCTTGCATTACTTTTTGACCCCATCTTTAATAATTATTAGATCAGCTCTTCAGTTTAGGCTCTATAGCTCGACATTTCACAGATGAGAGCGGATGCTGTAGTTGAGCACGTTTGCTGTAGTAGACGATCTCCGAGGTGATTTAAATTGATGCCCTTGTAGCATTTCCCTCTAGTGCATATGCAGATACTCGGGCACTAGGGAACCTTTCAAAGACGTTGTGTCGATACTGCTGTCCGAGCAGCGTTTGTGTTTGTAAGCTGTGTGTCCGGAACCCGCTGTTCCCTCTCCCGTTATGGTTGGTGGGGAGCCGCAGTGAGTGTGCGCTGCGGTTACTGGCCAGCACAGCTCTGTGAGAGTTACTGAAATGATGAAAGACTTGCAGTGCTCTCCAGAGACAGCGGAAAGGGAAAGAAGCTGGTAGGATACATTAACAAACCTTCTGTCCTGTATTAATCGTATGGAAGTGGGCGTGCTATGCCTGACAAGCACATGTAGGCCACCCTGAACAGCAGTCCGCATCTTGTGGGCTTTGGGGGCGTCGTGTGTAACTTGTGGTTCTGGTCTGGTTTATTGCAGAGTTCCAGGGAAACTGAAGCAGTTTGTGCTCGACTTGCATTCTGGAAAGTTGCATAGGGAGTTTCATCATGGCCCTGATCCAACTGATGTAGCACCTGGCCAGGTAAGGTTACAACAGATGAATTCAATTGGTCTGTTCAATAAGGAGACTTCCTTATTATACTTATACCTTATACACTACCTTCTTTGTAAAAGTAGTGGTTTTTAACCTATTTATATATATATGTGTGTATGTATGTATGTATATGGATGAATTAAACATTTCCTGAAAAAAAGTATGTTTATAGAAATATAATAGTACTACTTCTGCTTGACTTTTTTTAAAAAAAAAAAAAAAAAAAAAAAAAAACTTTGGTTGAACACAAGGAGAGCATTAGGGGAAGAACAATTTGTTTGCCTTGAGTAGGGGAAGAATGTAAAAATTCCCATTTTCTCCACTGAGGCAGAGGGGAGCCCTTGGGCCCAGGTGGGAAGAAGATTAAACCCTCACCACAGATGCACAACCTTCCCCCCCTGCCCAGCTCCCCAGTGTGAGGGGGCTTCTAAGGGGAAACATAATTGATTTAATGTTTTATTTGCTTGTAGTCACCAATCCAAGCAGGAGGTTATTAGAGCATCAACAAAAGCTGATAAGCAGTAACAGGGCTTGCTGCTTTTATTAATGTGGCTAATAAGCAGCATTAATAGCAGAGGTCACAGGCTGCATCTGTCTGTTCAGATTCCTCCCTTTCTATTCCATGGCTGTTGTACTCCATATCTCCATGCATGGAAGTGGGTCACTCCTGGGATCTCTTAAGGAGCTAACAACTAGTCCCATCTTCAGGCAGAGCTCGGGAGCAGCTCAGTGCTTAGTTTGATCCACAAGGCAGAATGGGACCTCGTCACCCCCCTTTTCTTTGGCCAGACCAGTCTTCCAGCTCTGACTTAGCCTTCTGTCTCCATGATGCGCTGCCTGGCATCACACTGTGAAAGTGCAGAATGACAGACAACTTGACAGACGAGTCAAGTTTCAGATCCCCTATAAAGAAATGCATACAAAAAATACTTTTTTTTAAACTTCCACATTGTCGGGTATGGAAAAGGCCAAGCTGATCCCAGAGGAGCTCCTCTGCCTTGTACTAGGATGCCCTGGACTAGCTCAGAACCCATGAGGAGAGAGGAGATCTATGGCTAGAGGCTCATTTACCTGATTATCTATGGGCAAATTATCTATGTGGCAAAGCTGGCCCTGTGCTTAATGGCAGCAGTAGAGTCTCCTGTAGCCCTGCTCAAAGTTTAAGAAAAAAAAAAACAAGCATGAAAGCCCTGGAGAACGAAGGCAGTAGTACGTAATGCAAAGAGGGGATGCTAAAGAGGTCTGTGAACAAGGGCCTGTGGGTTACTGAGCTGGGGGCTGTTCCAGCGCGGACTTTGCCTCGCGGCAGCTCTGTGCTAGTGACAGGCCCAGGAGATGAGCAGACAGGATCGGTGTCGTTCCGGACACCGGAATATGCTCTGCTCCTTGCTGTTCCGACGCCGCTGAAGGAAGTGCCTACCTGGCTTCAGGTTCCTCGGAGGAGGAGGCAGGGGGGCTGCTGTGTCAGGCAGAATCCTGCAGGAAGGGAGCGTGTTTGGAAGCAGCAGGCCTGGAGAGGAGGCAGGTAGGCGGAGACACACACGTTGCCTCGGGCACTGAGAGTAACTGCATTTCAGTGCTTTGAAAACACGTCCCAGGATTGTCCCAGTGGTGATTCACGTCGCCGGAAACCCTCTGTGTTCCTTAGGAATTTATTGAGCAACTTGAATCATGTCAGCAGGAGCAGAAGCAGGAAGCAGGGCTGGGTAATGCTGGAGATGGAGACAAAGGCTGGTCAGGAGCCCCGAGCTGGATGGAAGCGTTGGAGAAGAAGGAGAAGCAATCTCCGAGATGACTGCTTTGAGCCAGAAGGCTGGCCAAAGGAGCACGGTGCCCCTCGGTTGCCTGGGTTCTGCTGCATATTTGGGCAGAGTCGGCTTGCTCAGAGTTGACGACTTGCTCCAGTCTCCATTCTGCCTTGAAAAATGCATAAAAATTCTAGTTACCCAGAACGTGCCTGCGTGTGTCACCTCTCTGCATGGCATCCTGCCATCTTGGGGAAGATACGCATGCCTGTGTAATGGATATACGAGGCTTACAATTACGCTGGAATTTGCAGTCTTAGGTCACGAATGTCTCTCTGAATTGCATTATTATTATTTCCATAGGAAAATAATTAAAATACTAAGTGTGTCAGCAATGGCATTTTTGTCCTGGTGCCTCAAAAACAAACTCGTAAGCCTGAGCACCTTCACAGCAAGTGACAGCAAGAAGCCTTAGCACATCTCCTGCACTGGTGTACATCGGAAATACTTTAGTCATTTTAGTCCCTCGCACAGAAACTTGCGTGATGGCTGTTTCCTTTGAGATGCCCTAATGAAGGGAATGTCCTTAACTGCTTAATTAATGTATGTGTGGATGTGTATTCCAACTCTCTAGGAATTACAATGTGCCTTCAAAACAAGTGCTGCTTTTGCGACAGTACTGGACATCTGTGCAGTCTCATACTTTAATGTTAAAGTTCTCTTAATGAAAGCAGTTGATTATTAAAATGAGTCTAACCAGAGATTTTGTTTGTTCTGTTTTTCAGCCAATACAGGATTTAGCCAGCAGCCCCCCAGAGAGCTCATTCCAGAAACTTGCACCCAGTGAACATAGGTATACCTTATTGAGGGAAAAAGATGAACTTTAAAAACTTAAAATAATCCTGCAAGCCTTTCAGAGAGCAGCATTGACTTCTGTGTGGTGGAAATAGTAAACCTATATTTTCATAATTCTATGTGTATTTTTATTTTGAATAAATTGAAAAAGAATTTTTTTCTCCCCAGGCTTGTAAATACATTTGTTTGGTGGGTCATTCTGTACAGCATTTTTCACATAATATGTTCCTAATGCTATAGTAAAATATCAGAGACCCATCCAGACTCTTGATCTAATGGTGTTCTGTAAAACTTTTATAATCCAAATGAAGGTATCCTTGCCAGAGACATGCTGTTAACTTGCACTATCCCATTAAATAGGACTTTTGGGTTGTTTTCTGTGTAATCTTGATAGTATGTGACTCTTCTTCTTCTTCTTCATGTGAACAGTAATCTTGGTAATCTCTGTCACATTTTTCTCCAACTTGAGAGGGTCTATTCTGGATACATGGGAGGGGAATAAATTAAAGTTTTACAGACTCTCGTGTGGTGCTTTACTGGTTGGAAATTCCTCGGCCATTAAACCATCCCTACTTAATGAAGGGAGGGAAGGAAGCCTTTGTGACATGGCTGTCTGTTCAGTGCTAGGGCTGCACCCCCCTGCACCGCTTTCCTTGCGCCCCTGAGGTCGCTGTATGGACAGCCACAGTGCGAGGACAGGACCTGTCACCCTTCTGAGCAGGGGAGCCCTGCAGGCGGCCGTGGCTTCGGCGGTCGGAGCCTTGCGCTGCTCCCCCTCTCCGGCAGGGAAGGGCAGCCCTCCTGGGCAGGCCTTCGCTTCCCAAGCGGTGGTTCCAGCTGTTTGCAGCGCCCTTGCAGGGGGGTCACTTATTCAGCGCATCCTCTGAATGCTGCTCCGAAGAGGGAATTGCTGCTTTCCTCGTCTTTCTCTTGCGTTCAGCACCGGAATGCAAGTGTCGTCCGAGAATCTTTAAGCTGCTTGGGAGCGTTGCCGAGACGTGCCAAGAGGAACACGTGCATGTTTGACGTATTATGGTTTGTTAGCGCTGGGTACTGTGTTGAAGACTAAGAGCTAGTTTTGAATTGCAAAATGTTGGTTGAGTGTAATTTTTGGTCTGTTTTGGGATTCTCCCGTTTGGAGCTCACATTAGGGGTTTACCAGCTGCATCTTCTCTTTCTCTCCCCTTCTATATCTCATGCCAAATTAAGTGTTTGGGCAGCTGAATTGGATTTCTTCTCAATTTAAATCCAAAGATGTGAACTGGGGTAGGGCGTCGATGCTGCCACTTGGTAGCTGTAGCTGCTACAGGCTTTTTGGAAGAGTTTGGCACCTGAAATTTCAGTCAATTTCTGCAAGTGCCCCAAAATGCTGATTTCAGTTCTTTGACATTCGCAGTTTGGGGATCCTTCTTTGCGAGTGCCGCTTGGTGGAAGTAGTCCGAACTTGCCCTTCTGGAGAGATCCCACCTCCTTACACAGCCCCCAGTCCAGTGGCTGATGCTTTCACCTGGGAAGTGAGGGATGTGTCCGTTATTCCAAGTCTGGTTTTCTCGGCATGGGTTTGTTCCCAGAGCTTTGGCGCCCCAGGACGAGGTAGGCAAGTGGACACGACAGGTGGGTGGTGGATAGGTGCTCCCGCCGTTTTGTGTTGGGTATTCACTGGAACTGGAGCCGACTCTGCTGGGTTCTTGGTGACCGCTGACCTGGCGGTCCTGACTTATAGGTGGTTTTCTGCTTGCCAGGGGCAGCTTGAACAGGTGAAGTCTTATTACATCTGAAGTGGTTTTGAGCACCACTTGAATTTTTGAACTATGTGATGACACCAAGAGTTGGCGTGGAGAGGGCAAGTGCGTCACGCCGGCCGAATTGCAGGGCAGGCCTCAGCTTCAGCACTGAACCCGAGCGCGCTCAGGGGTGCCCAGCTAGCAACGACCTTGAGAGCCTGTGGGGCTCCCAGGGAAGCTGTTAAGCCAGTAGATTTGTCCCAGTATGCAGAAAAAACATTACGAGCTGGCATTCTTATTCAAGGTAAGAAGTCAATTTTTGAGCTATCGTGTTTGAGTTACCAGATGCATGCGACATTTTAGGAGCTTGCGTTAATTTCAATCAATGTAAATATTCCAATAGCAGAAGCATGTGTTTGGTAACTAAATACAGGATTCTTAAACCTTAGTAATAAAATAATTTTAACACAAAATTTGAGAGGCATTTTTTATTTTTCTTAGATGTTGAAATTTTTAAAATGACATTTTAAATAAACACTACAAACCGTCTGATAGGGAAAAGGTTTTATTTGGTCTGAAAGAATTATGTATATCTTGTCTATCTTCTGCCTAACACCCCTAGCAATTTAAATGTTCTTTTGGTTATTCAGTTGCCCATGTTTCTTCAACATATGTAAATAACCCATTTATTTAAAAACCATAGTTTAAATAAAAGCACCCCCAATTTAGTCTGTATACATTGTTCTGAAATTGCTTCCTTAAGGAGCAAGAACAATTCTTGTGCTGGATGTTGCCTAGGATGAGCACCTAGGGAGCTGAGCCTGCCTAATTTGTGCCGGTGCCTCCATCCCGTGGGCTGGGACAGTCCGGGCTTGGGTCCAGCGCGGGGAGGGCCTGGCGTCCGTAACGGCTTGGCCGTGGCCGCCGCCACTCAAACGCACCCACGCTAGGAGCTTACAGTAGGAAAGCAGGCGACCTTTTAAAATCAGACCAAGAATCACAGTTTACAGAGAGCGTATCTTTTTTTCCAGAGTTTCTTCCTTTAAATTTAGAAATTCTTGAACAAAGGAGTGAACAACATTAGCACAAAGCTGTTACACACTCACTCTGTTTACAGCCAGAGCAGATGCATTTGAAGGTGTCTTTTGTATGACAGGAACAAATGAACTGAGCATCTCAAGTAACATTTTCTACGCCAGCTGGTTTTCACAGATGTAGGCACTGTGGCTTTAACGGGTGCAGTGTCGACAATGCGACTACTTGGGAATCTTGCCCTCGTTGCTTCCCTAGGCCTCAGCCCTGCACAGATAAGATGATCTGACTGATAGCAACTTTGCTCACATCTTCATTTAAAAAAATACTAAGAGCTGCTCAGAAACACATGCATGTCTTAAGCTGTAACAGCAGCTGCTCGCAGGGTATCCAGCCAATAAAACCCATCATCTGCCAGGAGCAGGTAGTTCTTTCCAATGATGATATCAAGCGGTGGTTAAAGATCTCCTGTTGTTACACTGTGCCTCCTAGGACAGGGTGCCCTGCCTGCTAAGGAGCCCTGTCACTGCACACCACGTACAGCAGCACTCAAGTAGCATCTCCCAGGGCTCAGAAGAACTGACCATGAAGAACTTCAAAAAGGAGTTTTCTGACCTGTATTTCCCTGTTCTGAGCAGCAGCAGCAATAGTACGGGAGCCATCCTGAAAGGATGGAGGTCAGACCTCCCCGTGATGCATAGTAAGAGCATATGAAAATGAGAGCTTATTATAACACTCCTGTATCCAAAGAGGGAAGCTGCAGAAGTAAATGTTTTTTTTAAACAAGGAAGTAAGGCTGTAAGAGGATATATAAGGATATAAGGGGTGAGGGCACCATCTAGCAGTGCACACTGCTCAACTAGGCTGCAGCTTCGTGCTCCGCATGCCAGAGTTTGGCACTTCAGTTCTGCACAGCACTTCTGAGGACAAAGCTTGGAGCTGTCAACAGTCATGGCAAAGGTCTCCTTGCGAGGAGCCCGCGCGCAGGGCTCGTTTCCAAGGCTAGCTAACTCGGAAAAGCCCATCTTCAAAGGGCTGTTACCCTTAACAAGAAACTGGAGCACCTGAAAGAGGGTAAAGCTGATGCTGATCTCAGCTGGCTGATGCCGACAGGTGCTGAATCTACCCAAGTTTGATGTTTTCCACAAGGCTGACCCTATGCTCTAACCTGGCCCATGACAGCAAATGCTTTCTGGGCAGATACAGGCCTGGTCCTTCGCACACGGGGCTGTGGACAAGGGGAGGCTGGGAATAGGGAAAAACAAAAGCACATCTTAAGGGAGTACGATAAAAATGTATGAGAGTTTCAGCTCTTACCTTTGGAATCCTACTCTGTGCGCTCCAACTGCAGGGAGCCTTTTTTGAGAAGAGCACTACAGTTTTCCAAATGACTTTATTATTGTCCACAAGACATTTTGTGCAAACTGGGCATGAAGCACCCGCCATCCACCACTACAGCTCTGCGTATGGCTCACCTAGGAGTTTTATAATTAAAAGTCACTTGTAGAGTTCTCCAAGTAGCAGGACTGATGCTACCTACCATACCTAAAAAGCCGCAGCCCCATAAGCTCTGACGCTACCTTTTCACACTCCTGAACATCAGCACTGGTGTTTAAAATCACCCCGACTCAGCTTTGTATTGAAGCATAAGGTGCCAAGTCCGACATCATCACGACTCCTAGTCTTGCATTCCTAGTCATGATGGAACTTCAGCTGGATTTTTTGGCAGTGTGGTGAGAAAGATCTGGACAGCTGGAAGAGAACTTCTCAATCATTTTCTGCTTTTTTCTTTGGATCAATTTTCCACCTGTGAAACCCAAAATCCCACCACCAAGCGCAGCTGCAATTCCTGCCACTTTGAAGCCTGCAAGGAGCCCAATGGGACCCCCTACCACTCCACCAATGACTGCACCTGCCACAGGGAGAGCTGCCAGCTTGTATTTTGCAGCCTGTAGAGAGGGGGGAAAAATGGGTTAGAATATTTGGCCTGCCGTGATGTGCATTTTCCCCTCATTGCTCTTGGCAAAGACGTGAATGCGCAGTGATAAATAAACCTTACAAATGAGCATTTAAAAAAAAAAAAAAAAACCTTACTATTCCATAGGTATGACAGCTCAATTAATTTTGAAGTGTTTCTGGCACTTTCTCATACACGTAGTTGGCAAAAGCAGGTCATTTTACATACTGCTGTGGGGTAGTGTATGCCATCTAGTACCTGGTCCCCATCATCGGGTCAGGAGAAACATTCAGAAAATGCTCACACTTTTCAGTAACAGGCTTCAGTCTAGGTTTGTGGCTTATTAGCAACTCTCAGTGACAAAGATGTAACACAGGATTGAAATTACATGTTGTCAGCCTGACATTTCATGCTCATTTGATTCTCGTGAACCGATCACCGAATACTCCTCCTGTGCAGATGCTCCATTCAGAGTAGCATCAGGACAGCGTATAATAAGACTTTAAGTTATACATATAAATATATAAAATACTTTTTTTTTTCCTAGTAGCCTGGATGTGGTTGAGAATTACAAGAGATTGATTTCTTTCCCCCTCCCTACTACCTCTGTGTCATTTCTTCCTTATTTTCTTAATTGCTGGCTCTATCTCAGCATTAAAGCCGGCAGATCAATGGGGTTAATACCAAGGCTTGCTGGCAGGCAGGGTCCCATTGATTCACCAGCAGGAGCAGATCCCTACCTTCCCTAAGTTTTTGGTCCCCTCTTCCACATTCACAGCAGCACTGTTGACATGGTCTTCAATCCTGTCAATCTTCTCCTGCTGAGACTAGATGCAAAGGAATTATGAGTGAGGTAACCTGCTGGGAAGCAGCAGTGAGCCAATCCACACCATTCTAATGCCTGTAATCAGGGCCCCACAGCCACTTTCATCTGCTCTGCACCGCAGCCATGCAGGCCTAATGGAGGTTCATTAATAGTATCTGACCAACTGTGCTGAAACGACAAACTTGCTTGCAAAAAAAGCGCTACTACTGAATAATGACACACAGCGGATATTAGACATAATATGTTGCTTTAGTTAGAGAAAAGCAACCCTAAATATATGATTTCTAAATCTTCTCTGTGGACCAATGAACTTGTTATCTATTGGGAAAAATCAGCATATTTGCATCCCCAAGTTTCATGTTCAAATAAAATTCTCTAGAAAACATTTATAAGATCAGTACCACCCACAACATACAAAGCTGCACTGAGAAATCTAAATAGACATATTTAATTATGACATTATAACCCTCTGACTTTTAACTTTACAAATAAAATGCTGTCAGTACTGAAACTACACTTTCTATTACTCTTATGTTTTACTGTAGAGGGATCTATACAAAAATGTTATTCCCATAACATAGCCAGATTTCTCTGCAATCTCCCTCACATAACTGTCACCAGAACAGCTGATGATACAAGTTTTTGTGTTGTGTCCATTTTTAATTTAATCTCAGCAGTACTCAAGCTATTTGACATCACAAACTTATGAGATGGCCAAAGCTCAACTTGAGATAACAAGTATTCTCAACTTCCTTCTCTTTCTTATTCAGAAACTGATGAATGGCATCTTAAATCTCCTATGATATGGGAAAAAAATAAACCTTTAGACATAAGTAGGGATAAGGAAGAAGCATGACCTCTTTTGACGGTCACGTTTAATAAGAACAAAGAAAAAACACAACAAAAAATGCAGGGAACTTTCCTAGCATCCCTGGGTGAGAGAGACCAAAAAGGCACCGGAGCAGTCAGCAGCCGTTCGGGAAGCCTGCAAGGCTGGACGGGCCGGGCAGAGGCCTGGTCAGCGCCCGGGCGCTGCTGCCCCCGTGCAGCCCATGGCACTTGCTCTGATGACAAGAACATGCAACAACTGCAGCACTAGCCTTCAACAGATGACGACTGCCTCTCAGCCCCTTGGCCTGGCAAAGCCTCAACCAAGAGGGCTGCAGCCAAGCCACTCGTAGCAGGGAGTCACCGATGTGGGTAAGGAAGATGCTGCCATTTCAGCTCATTGTGGGGAAATTGCCTTTGTTAAGTCAGCATTTCCCTGATGCTCCTAACAGTGACAAAGTTGCTGTAATCTCAATGTATTTAATACCGGACTGCAGTCAATTCAATTAATGTTATTCTGCTATTGTACCATTGCTATCAAGCTGTACCAGCACACTATGAGTTCAGATTAAGGACAGAAATTTTGCTCTTCTCGTTCTTCAACCCAGAGTTATCCCCAAGCCCGTTTTTGTACAAGTCTCCAGTTAGGATGGATTGTAGAATTAATACTTACACTCACTAACACAGAAAATTCAGTCACCAACTGGTTAAGCTGAATCAAGTCCTACAAATAAAACACAAATGTTATTTCTTACTAGCTGCTAAAAAGAAGAGCACTAAAATGGCCGTAAGGGTGTTTGGACCTACCTCCTCTAAGTTCTCCCATGATTCGGCTGCATTTTCATCCTGAGGTATGTCAGGAAGAGGGGAATACATCTGGATTAGACTTTGGGAGCCATCCTTCCCTTCAGCGTTACACAGAGTTTCTAAATGAAAAACATGACATTTTTAAGTAAGTGCACTGTATGAGCATGCAGGTGACATATGCTAGCTTTCTTGCTCTTGTGTTTCTCAAGGCTGTATAGTTGACCTAATTCATATCAAGCAAGAGTTTCTATTACATAGGAAAAAGTTCTCACAACAGCACACAGCTTTTTAAAATAAATTATTGTTGAAGAAATTTATTCATCTCTAACAACACACCTTCACAATCTGTTCTGAAAATAAGATTATATCGTTGAATTCAGGGTCATTTTTTCAAAAATCAACAGAGTTTTAAAATTTTGCAGAAGAAAACAGAGCTTGGGACAAAAGCTTTTCATTTACCAAAACAGAGCAGACATTGGCTATGATTAATTTTATGACTGAGTATTACGCTACCAGTATGATTTTCAGTCATTTAGGACAGAAAGAAGCAAGAAGGGTTTCAAAGTAAAAGTGAAGCAAAGCTGCTAACACGCTCCCAAACACTAAATGCTGTGTCCAGTTGGGCAGTGGTACTAGGAGGATGGCAAAGCTCATCCTCCACATTTAAAGCTCAGCAGTGCAAAGGAGAGATTCTTCATCGCCTTCCTAGGGCATCTGGACTGCCTCCCGAAGAGAGGAGGACAAGGAGCTGAGGATGAACGAGGGAGTGAGAGGCAGCTGTGCAAGAAGGTGAGAAGCAGATACATTGACCAGACAATCCTCATACAGATCTCCTCCAGTCCAGGAACTCAGCTTTGAACCATTACGGGTATTATGGACAAGTACTTAATTAGGGAAAAGTATTAAGTGGAAGTTAAGAAGTAACAAAACAAGTCTGGCTTGTCTTTGGAAGGATTAAGGAAAAGCCTGAGAATATAAGGCAAAGATCATGTCAATTTAGACCATTCTCATTTCTCAAGGAAACCAGCTACTTTCGAACACTTATGTTGGCTTCCTCAGGAGAGCAGGCGCAGGAGAAAGCTGAATATAGGGTAGATTGTTTAGAAATGTCTAATAATATTGAAGTCTAAATATCACATTAAAGTCTTCCTTAAGAACCATGTATACATTCCAAAGTATTTCAGCAGTTGTAATTGTTACTGCAACACCTCGCAAAATAAAGGAAGATAATCATCCTCAGGAAAAAATCACTAATGGGCTATGCTTATTCACAAAATTAAACATAGTTTCTTTAAACAGTTTTATTTTGATAATATTTGGAAAATTTTCAACATTTTTATCGAGCATCTAAAAAAAACACCAAGGATCAAATCTTACCATCATAGGATTAACAGCAGAAGGATTTTTAACGTCAGTTAAGCCATTATTCAGCCCTAATCAGTACCTAACAGTGTAACAAGGATGCATTAAATGATTTTCAGTTTTATTTTGGGGTTGTTGGATTTCCTTTCTAATTGTTCCTACCCACCCTTCCCTACGGCTCTGGATGCTGACAGCTCTGTAACTTCTATAACCATCATCTATTCTTCCAGAACCTCATTTTGATCTACAAGATTAATTAATATTTTATATACTCACAGAATCATAGAACGGTTGAGGTTGGAAGGGATCTCCAGAGATCATCTAGTCCAATCCCCTGCTCCAGCATGGACACCCAGAGCACAGGGTGGGATCCAGGCAGGTTTGGAAGATCTCCAGAGAAGGAGCCTCCACAACCGCTCTGGGCAGCCTGTGCCAGGGCTCTGTCACCCTCACAGGGAAGACTCAATTCCAAATCTTTCCTCTCCCCTGTCTTAATCATTTATTAATCACATATCCCAATGTAACTACATATTCTAATTATAAAAAGCTCACTAAGCAAAACTAGCCCTTTACAAACAACATTCCCTACTCTGGACCATCCTTTACAATCTACGCAGAGCTGCTGTGGGGAAGTGCTCACCCCAAAAGACAGAAATAAAGGCTCTGCATGACCTCTACACACCCAACAGAACTTAAAATTGTTAGCACGTTTACACTGGCATCATTCTCTGCTAAATAAAAACTAGTCAGTTTTAAGAAAATTCCTCTCTCGCTTCAAAAAGTAATACAAAGAGTAAGAATGGTAGGGAAGGTTAAGTACCATTTGGGCTGAAAATATCAGTACAAAATTTATATTCAGAAGTTCATGTTTTATCATTTGTATTGGAACTGAGAATGGAAGTGGTTCCACCAGTTCCCCACTGCATCTTCACAGAAATGCAGTAATACAAAACATCTCTACGGACTTTACAGAGCAGTCCCACACCTCATTACACTTGAGATAAAAATCTAATGCTCTGAAAAATTCAATATATTGGTTAAAAGATTTTAGTAATTTTAAGAGAGGAGTCTCACCTATTGTTAATATTTGTTTAAAATGCAATTAAATTCCATTTCTATTGGACTTGAGCTGAGGATGGTGAAGGGGGAAGGGACTACATCATTTCCCTGCCATCCTTCCTAAAGGAGCAATGTGAATTTGTAAACTCCTTCCTTCTCTGCTAGGTGGGAAGCAACTTTCCACAAAGAACAGGCACACTGAAATTCCTCTGATTAGGATCAGCAGCCAAGGCTTGCTTTCAAGGCTGCAGTCTCCAAGCACAAAAGAATAAGTGATATATTGCACCTGTGTTAGGATTTCAATAGAGATGCTTTCACAGGCAGGGGAAACTTTCAAAAAAAATCTTGCATAATTATATTTAGTTGTCTGCCTGCCTGAATGATTCCCTCTATATGGGGTGAATTATTTCTATATACTTGAGCTGGCTTGGAGAAGCATGTCATTTCAGCACTATTTTTCTATTCTTCTCATCCCAATCGTTTTGATCAATTTCTTGCCATTTTACATTGCAGTTATGCTCAATTTTTCTCCACACTTTAAAAGTTTAACTGGTTAAAAAAAAATAAGTCCTGTTCTTTGAAATTCAGCCATAGTGCCCATTTACAACTTTTATATAACTGTTAGAAAAGCAGTTAGACAAGACAAAGCCTTTCCAGAAGAATACCAGAATACACTGAGGACTGGAACCAATTACTAAAAGAATAAATATTTTAAATTTTATTCTGATCATAATAAAGAAGAGCTCACAATGAGTTTAAAAGTAACAGGTAATACGGATGAAAGGGATCACAGCATACCAGGGTTCACTCTTCTGAAGAAAGACACAAAGCAAAAGACCAAAAACAATGAGCTCTCCCAAAAAGAGATATCAACAAATTCAGCAAATTGATCAACGGGAGCTAGGGAAGCTGGGAAGAAGTTCCTGAAGATCAAAGCAATGCAGAAGAACTGGCAGACACTAATAAAATAGACTACACTGAAGATGACAGCAAATTGTCCTGATGCAGAGGGAACACTATAAAAACACGAAACCAATATGGCTTCAGCAAGAGCTCTTTAATGCACAACGAATCAAAGGCCTGACACACAGTTGAGTGCAAAGGAATAATATATGCATGGGAAGTTAAGATCAGAAAGATTAAGAAACAAATAAATTACAACTACCAAGGGACATACATATATGGTCACAAGGCTTTTGGGACCATTGAAATTAGAGGAAGACAGAGGAAGCGTAAGTCCACTGCTAGGTCAAGTCCATTGCTAGGTAAAAAAAAGAAAATTAATGGGTAGCCCAGAGAAAGATGGAACACTGAATGCCCATTTTACTTCAGTCTTATATATAAGAAAAAGGCAGCACTTGATTGCAATTAGTTCTAACAAAAAAAAAGCATACGTGGAAAGCACAGGGTCAAACCTAAAGAGAACAGGTCAAAAATATTTCGACAAGCTAGATTTATTCAGGTTTTGAGCAAATTCCCTCTAGAGTATATAAGAAACAAACTCTGAAGGAAAAAAAAAAACATTATTTCTGAGAAAATGTGGAAAGCGTAAGATGACCCTAGAGGGCTGCAAAAGAAAAGACTCAGTTATTACCTTTATGCTTTTTGAAGGGAAAGGGGGGATGCAGCTAAGTGCCAAATGCGGCCCAAGCAACATTAGAACAAACTAGAGAACAATCAATTTATAAACATCTGAAAGCTAAAGGTTGTTGAAAACGGTCAAGATTGCTATGTCAAAAGTCCTCCATGTCAAACTAATTTGATTTCTTTCTACTGGCCTAGGAGGAAGAGAAAAATTGCCTATTTGGTGTATCTTGACTTTAGCAAAACCTTCTGATACCATTGCACATTTTATGCAAAAACAAGCACAGATTTCCAAATGTACATTCCTTTCCCGGCTACTTGACCAATCCGCTTGCTTGATTATTAATCGCACTTGAAACAGTTCCTGTGGTTCTGCACAGAGCAACAAAAGGGGTCATTCAATAAAACATGACCATATGCTTTTTCTACCATGCCGCTGACTGAAAATACACTCTCAATTTTAAAGACACATGAAATTTCCAAGCAATATGAAACAACACTGCTGCTGCAGCAATCCAGCTATCACTGTTGTGTCGGATTTAACTCCAACGTTACTACCTTCCTTGCAGACCAGCTGCAGAGAATTCCATCAGGTGCTAGAGCATAATAAGGGGAGGCAGAAAGAAGAACAAAGGAAGAAAGACACAGTTCATACAAAAAGGAGGGAACAGCAGCAAACATATCTGACTTGTAGCATGTTATAGTGTGTTTTCAAAACCTTTTATCTGCATGTCTTCACATTGTTTCTTGCTTTCTTAACACTTACTAAGATAAAATGCTACATGAAGACACGTTCTCCTTTATGTGGAGACTTGCTCCTCCTTCCCAGGTATTTCAGCAATGGCATGGAATACTGTCTGACGTGAAAATTGCTTTCCTCTTGACACTGCATGCGTTAATTCTGTGAAAACGGCCTAAATGATCACTTGCAAGAAATAGGTGATGTGCAGGAGTTGAAAATGAAACTCAGCTAATGTGAAACAAGAATGTAAGCATTCTTCCTATGAAGTCTTCTATGTCAAGACTCAAACTTTCTCCTGGAAGGCCACCCCATCTCAAGATACTTAATTATTGCATTCTCTACTTATCCAAATTTAGTCACAGAATACTGTATTAAGAAGTCACAAGAAAAGCATGGCACAGGGATGGAAAATTCACTTCTTGATTAACAATTATTATTCCTCTGAAATCTCATTTATTATAATTAAATCTGGAGAGGCTACAACAATATAGATAAAACAGAGAGAAATGATATACTACTACCTCCTCCCACAGTTGCAGATCTGGTTAAAGAGGTATCTTCCTGTCCTCCAAGTTGCCTTTTAAGTTCTTCTGCAGAGTCAGAATGGAGCTGTAGGAACTCTTTTACGGCAAATGAAGCTTCCTCTTTAACTGGATTTATCATTCTTTGAAGAACTGGGATGTCTTCCTGACGGACTCGCAAACAAAGTTTCTCCATCTCTCTCATATTGGATCGTAGTTGCTGTAACATATTTAATATTTTGTAACTACCATGAAAAAGCATCAGACACCTTCTGTGTCCTGGGAAGGACAAAGCTGGGAAGCAACCATCATCCTGATTATCTTTAATTATATCTTTCAAATAAACATTAATAGTTCAATCAGTAGTGCTAAAAAACTAAAAGATCCTATTCTCAAGCAATCTATCCAGGTCTCCTCTACACCCAGTACTTTTTCCAGCTTGCATTGATTGACTATAGCTGTTTGCCCATCAAAAGTACCCCATATTACTCCACAAGCCATCACCTTCACTACTACAGTGAATCCTTCCTCTGAGCCCATCCTTGCTCTCCCAGATTCTGTGTTACTCCCTCAACTTTTTCTGCTCTGGCAGAAGAGATGTATACCCTAAAAAATACAGATACCTGCAGAGAAGCTGCTTGTACACATTTAAGGTGTAAAAACTTAAAGTTGATCAGCTTTGAAGAAATGACTTACATCCTCCTACTCTTTGCAAGACAGTCCTATACGTGATGCAGACACACTGATTCATGACCTGCACACAAAGGCACAGCGTTATGAAAAATACTTCCGAGTACTTTTGATTGAAGACAGCAGTACATCATAACCAGCTTGGTTAAGTATGTCATCATTTTTTTAATTTCTTGTGCAACGTGAATTCATTTGGCTCTCTACACGTGAGAAAAAAAGAGGGTGGCAGCAACTCCCTCCCCACCAGAACCTTAAATAACCAGAATAGTTCACACACACAGCGCACTGAGTACCCAAATGGATGCTCTGATTGCAGTCTTTTTGAAAGAACCTGCATTCCATAAGGAAAATCAGGCTATCTGCTCCTCTCTCTCATAAGGACAGCCAAAGATTAATGAAGAAATGGTACATCTTATTTTTTCTGATGAACTAGTTTAGCACTAGTAGCAGCTAATCTCAAAATAAGAAATATTTTTTCAGTCATCTCCATCAATGTCTTCTTAGCCTCCGTTTTATACTTAATTTTCTTCTTGAAGTGGAGAACTCTGGAGTTAATAAAGAATAAATGATTTAACAGTTTAATTAACTAATGATATAATTGCTGAAGTTACTCTGGTGTCAGCAATGAATTTTGTCCTTTGCCAAAGTATTTGCACAAGTTGCAGCAAGCAAACGTAGTATCAGAACAAAATTAATGCGCACTTTCCAAATTTTACTTCTTTTGTAACACATGACTGCTTGTGGTCATCAGTGCACTTAGGGATGCTTGCAATCCCAAAATACTCCAAAATAATCTCAAAATAATCTTTTTTTTTTTTTTTTTGGTAAAGATATCCTCAAGGACTATGGAGAAGAATTATCATTTTTCACAATATTCGTATTTCTTTTCAGAAGAGACAAATGTTTGCTTTGTACCCCAACTGAAAGCTACATATTTTTTGCAGTCTCTCCAGGTAAGTCCAATTTTCTCAGTTTCTGATCATTTTTGTTGGCTCTCCCTGACCTTTTCTTTAATGGTCCTATCTTCCTTACCGGACCCAGCATTCCGCCTGAGATCCGACTAATGCCGAGCAAAGAGATTCCTCGATAAGCTGCACACGCTCTGCTCCTGTCTATACATCCCACTATTTGCTATTGGCTTTTTTTTGTGTCAGTGTTATAATATTGGCTCACTTGTGGTTTGTGTCTCTCAAGTCCTTTTAGGCAGAATTGCTACCCGAACAGTTGTTTCCCATGTGAGATTTATACAGCCAAGGATTCCAGCCTGGGGATAGAATCTGTCATGTCCAACAAATGAGTCCTCCTATCTCATCTTCTGTCTGTTAACTTCTCCTCCACTCTACATCTTGTTTTAAATTCCAAAGTAAGTAATACCTCCAAACAAGTCCAAAATCTCAAAACCACCTCGAACTTAAATAACGTTTTGGGGGAAGTACAGCACTAGCTTACCTCTGCAAATGCAATCTTGTTCTCACTTCTCTAGAGTTTGTTCAAAGTAATAAAGGATATATATTATAAATTTATTGATATAAATCCCATAAAATCTGAGTTTAAGGATATAATTAACCTGCAGACAGCCACAGACTGCAATAGCGAACTGATTTTACGTGAGCTTGCTTTGATACCATACCTTTGATACTTTGATACCATTGCTTTGCAGCAATAGAGACACTCATCATAGAGACACTCTGCTTCTCATGCTCTGAAAGTGTATTTGTGGTGTCTTCCAGAAGGATAACAAGAACTGAATTTGAAGACACAGAATTGTGTCTTCAGATGGTACAGATGCTATGAGCCAATACAAGTTCGGTCAGAGACGCAAGTAGAAGAGAGCAGACTGAGTTTCAAGGCCGACAGAGAAAAAAGCCTTTTTTTTTCCACTTGTAAACTATGTGCAGTTAAAATGGAAATCATGAAAAAAAAAAAAAAAAAAAAAAAAAAGAGAGAGAGAAATGGATAATGGGTTGGATATAGAAACTGGATTATCCATGACCCTTTTTTTTTTGTTGTTGTTCACTGTCTTGTGTCCTCCCTAATAACAACATTATTTTGCTTCTTCTAAGTATGAATATGATCAGACTTTGGTAATTTAAAAGGTTTGTGCAATATCCCTAAAAAAGGAACACCTATAAAAGCACATTTGTGAAAACTAACAACAGGGCTTACTAGAGCTATTTTCTCAGCATTTTTGAAGGCGTGGCAACACATCATATACAAAGACTCCCCCAGTTTCCCCACTGATTGTCTCCATTCACTTTCCTTTCAGGAGCTTTTAACGTGGCACGCAGTTATCAGAAAGAAGAGGTATACATTTATGCTCATCTACACTTCTGTTATACTTTTGACCATCATCAAAAGTACAACAGAAGTAATTATTCTGGGTAAACTGAAAATTCAGAAAAAATGGCTAATTATGTGCACATGGATTAAATGTAGAGTGGCTGTGCATATATTTGTCTAAAACCTGTGGTGGATGCCTTAGGTCAATATTGACTTAGGGATTCCTAATGTATTTTTACAACATCTAATTCTGAGAGCAAAGTGTGTGCTGCAGAGAACATTTGGTATCACATTAATTAATCTGATTTCTTTGCAAACAAACAGAACACAAGTCCATTGGTAAACATTTAAACAGCTTATAGCAAACATAATCTACATGGCATATAATTTATTATCAAGTACTCCAGATTCCTAGCTATTTAATTAAAACAAAGAGCTGGTCTACTTTTCTTGCACGGACCCAGATATTTATTCTGCTCTTTAAGTATCTGAAGGTGGACCAATCTAATGCATACTACAAAAGACAAGTATGCTTTTTTACCACTAAAGCATGTGACGCATATAAAACAATCTTCAACTTAATTGCTATTTCTATACCTATTTATTGATAGATTGTGTCTTGCTAAACAAATTATATAGATGATAAGAAAACTCCAAAGAAAGCCTATCACACTCCTCAGATGTGAAAACATATAAAAACACAGGCATATGCAAACAGGTGCCCATTATCCCACACCTGTTAGAATGCTTTTGTTTACTTTTTGTTTTTGTGATTTTGTAATTGTCTTTGTAAGATTGTTTGGAGATATATGGAGACCAAGAACAAACTTATTTTATATCTGAGTTTCAAAAACGCTTAGTGAAAAACACAATAAACATTCACTTCAGCTTCAAATGACAAAAATCGAGGGCTTTATATGTATCTTCATATCAGCTATGCTAAACAAACACGTTAACGCCTTCCTTTCGTGAAAAAAAGCTAGTGATCAAGTGACATGTTTGTAACTATGGACTGACCTCTGTTTAATACTGTTCTTCATATAATTTTTATTTCTGTGTTGTTCTCATTTTTAGCTTCATCTCCCATGGGAGCCAACAGGGCATTGCATCAAATGAGAATGGATAATATCCGAATTATAAAATACAATGTTTTAGGACTACGCTATCTTTACTGGCAGAACCCACTCATTTAGATACTGCACAGGTCACAAAAGGTTCGTTTCACTGACTCTCATGTCCCTTCTGTGAATAACATACATGAAACCAAAACAAGATGCTTCTCTTCCTGGCAAATGTAGGTCTGCCCTGTGAATTCTGCCACAACAGCAGTGTTATTACCCTTAGCTGCTGTATCTATGCCAGCAAAACTTTGCAACATACCTGCTCTTAGTGGTTTTTGCACTAATAATTTTCCAGGGTTGTCTGCTACTTCACAATATGAAGGCTGGTGTCTGGCATTAGTTTTTGCCATGGTTTTACCAAGATGTAATTTCTTTTAAAAGCAGATGTGATGTGTGATGAGTTATGGTTGACTGTGCATGAAGTCACTGATATGACGCCATGAACACAAGTGTCTGATATTTATCCTTGGATGTTTTTACCCATCTAACAACAGATCTAACACCGAACTAGTATGCTGAATGTTCTGCATTTGGTCTGAAACCATTCTTTGAAATGAAAACTACCCTACTATTGCAATTATGAATCTTCTAATTTATTACTGTATGCATATAGCTTACAGAAGACCAGAGCCTCCAAACTCTGCATTATTCAAAGCTGTATACAAATACTATACATATTTAGATTCCAGCAGTCGCTCGTGTACTTGGGATCATACACACTACCTAAAAACTCACAATACGTTCACACAATTGCAGAATTTATTAAAAAAATATGTTATCCTGGAAGTTGAATAGACAGTGTTTATTAAGGATCTTCAAAATTTCTATTGATAAGCCATGCTCTCTTTCAGCAGTTTCAAAAAAAAATTGTGACTGTATCTGCTTACAGAGCACAACTAAGAAACCCATTCTTTTTAAACACACTGTCAAATCTACATGTCTGGCAAAATCTGTCCCTGAAGTAAGAAATAGTCTAAATAAAGCTTAATTCCATTAACGTCACACTCATTTTTATATCCTTACCTGAACTGTCCGTCCTGCATTGATGTGTTCTTCGTGCAATCTGTCCCAGAGCCTGCATCTTTGATACTAAAACACAGAAAAAAAACACTCCATGTAATTGTAATTTTAATCAATTGCCCATGCAGAGAAAAGAAATTTTAGTGAGTAATCACTTTAATATTCTAAAATTTAGATTAGAAAACCTAAGTCACAGACATTCCTACTGCAGAATTGGAGAAGAAAATGGCAATATATTTTGTCAATAATTTGGAACAATGTATTTTTGTTCAATCAAAAAAAATACATGGTTGTGGTAACAGTTTTAACAATAAAGAGATTTTGCAGTATCCAGACAATGCTGTGGCATATTTCACTTAGTGACCAGTAAAACAGGAGAAAAAGAAATGGAGTGGGGGATAAGCAGCAGTGGTCTTATATGGCCTTAAAACAACAGAGAGTAGTACAAACTATAATCCTTGGGATAGGCATTGAAACCATCAAGGAACGCAGTAAAAATACTAAACTGTATTTGAACACTTTTTTTTTTTAATCCAATAATGACAGAACAAAAATATTTAGAATAACTTCTGCTGTGTTTTATGTAAATTTTAATTCTTTAATTTCTTAACATCTCATGCTCCCCATTAAAAAAAAAAAAAAAAAAAAAAACACTTTATCTGCAGTCTGCATCTTTTATTAATCCTTTTTTTAATTATAGAGACCAGAGCAAAAAGGATTGCAAGATATTCCGTCTCCTAAAGCATAATGAGAAATTGGAAGTTACTTATTTGCAGAGAAAATGGTTCCTTTATGTGAGGATCTTGCACCACTATGGCAGGGAAAAAGTTTAGTTTCATTTAAGTCAGATTAAAGTATTTTCTTTAGGAAACTTCTCTACAAATTTCAAAGCCATTAAAATTATTGCCATTGTTCTTTAGAACTATATCAATATTAGATCATCCAATTCAGTCACCCCTGAAAGAGTGTGGAAACATGAATTTCTGGAACAAGAGGGGTCGGGGGGAAAATTATCTTTTCAATCAACTGACTGTCATACATTGTTAACATACTGAACAATAATAATTAAAAAAATTGTTTTCCAATTTATAACAACAAGAGTTCCACAGGAAACCTATATTGCTCTTTACTGTTTTTTTCAGAAATGCTCAACACATTTATCTGCTTTACATACACAGAAGTTCTATTACAATATATTCTGAAACTCCCACTGTGTGAGGGATCACCTCCAAGCATCCAAGCACTAATTCCCCCCCAAGCAGTGGCACTTTTCCACATTGCTCTCTCCATATCGACCCAGAGCTCAGCACGGAGTAGACCGTGTTCCTGGGCACTGTTGTCTTTGGGTGAATTCAGACCAAACAGGATGGCAGCCCTTGAGGACAGACAATTTCACCTCTATTTATCATTTAAATGTTTCACGCAAGATCCTTTGACTTAGCACAGACATGGGAAATGAACTTGAAACTGAGGGCAACAGAGAAGAAAGTATGTCATGGGTTACAGCGTATTTTTTTTAAGAATTGTTGCTTATTGCAAACAAAGTTTAAGGCCAACTATTTTCCATGCATACCTTCAGTATGCCAGAATACCCACTTTATTCTAGTATTATGACAACTGTGTTCACCTAACAGAGGCTAACATGAACTTGAAAGCTCTACAGGACTTTGGTTAAATACACAATTTATTCCCTACTTTTGAGTGAAAGGACATCAAACCCAGGTATTATTTTTCAGAAAACAAAAATTCAAGAAAATAGGTTAAAAAAAAAAAACATGTACAGTCTTTATTTCTTAAGGAGGCAATTTTCATGTCTATAACAAACTCTAATTTGGAACAGCAGAAACTCTTATATGGAAAAATGAGACTCAAAACAGTGTTTCGCTGTCATTTTTGAGAAGCACTGGTGAACTTATCATAGCTGCTTCTAAAAAAGAGCAGACTCAAGGTCAAGTTTCACTATATATTGAATTTATAGTTTCTTCAAACAGTGATCTAATAGATTAATTGTTTGGACTATCTCTGGAACATAAGGTTTAAATCAATATTCATGAAATGAGGTTGAGATATTGGCTTATCATAAGTAAATAATGTTGCTCTCTAAGCAATTTGACATAATTAGTTATTTTTGCTTAAAAGTAGCGTGTAAAATAAACAGGACTAGATTCTACAAAATTATCCTTTTACCCCCAGGGATGTTGGGATTACAAGGCTGGAAGTTAATTTTACAAGAAGTATTTTACAGAAAACCATGTAAGCTGCTGATCCTGCCAGCTCACGAGAGTACTGTAACACTTTCCTTAGGGCTAAAATGCACATTAAAGGGAGAAAAATGTAAGGAGTATGAAAACATCTTAACTAAACTTTACTAATTCTGAAATCTCAAAATATCTAGAACAACAGATTTCAAATTGCTATATTTTAATTCTCACCTTTTCATAAAGCTATTGATAGAATAAACTTTAGAGTATTTATAGGTCTTAAAGCCTGAGAAGTATTTAAGAAAATTTAAAGAAACTTTCAAACTTAAAGAACAGTACTGTGACCATACAGTTAAAAAAAATAATTTTTTAAAAAAGTCAGACATTTAGGACATTAGTCAGACTCATACTTTTTCTTCTCATAAATTTTTATGTCTTATATTTTTTGTCAATAAACAGAGGTTCTGAAGTTTTCCAGTACTGTAAATGCCTCTTGGTATAGTGACCAATTCTTTAGTTATAGGATTTATTCACAGTTGTTTCTAATAAGTCTATTAGTTACTAATTCAAACAGCAAATCAGCCAAGACTTACACTCCATGGCGACAAAGAAACTTATAATTAATAGCATTTTAAAATCGGAAAGACACATGTGTACTAAATGTAGCTGCCAATTCTTGCTTTCACAAAAGCTTTGTTCCAGAGGAAGTGCAACTAACGCCTTCAATTTTAAGACCTATTAAAAAAAAAAACATTTATAGAATTCAATATGCAAATTAAATTATATTGATTAGACAGATTCATCACATAGATATCATCAACAACCTGAAAAACCTCAAGAACTAGAGTCTTTGACATAATGCATCAGATTGAAAATATAAATAATATTATGCTCAAAATATAAAATCCAACTATCCATAAAGGACCCTGGTATTTCAATGTGGACATTAAGTACCATCATGGAAATACTGTGGTTTGAGCAGCCTATAATTTAATGGTGGTGACATACAAGTTTCTCTGATGATGCTTTGTACATAGTGTACATTAAACCAGAACTAAAGACTCATTTCATCTTGAGTGCTAATATTGTCCATATTTTCTTCTAGTTATACAAAAATATCTTCATAAAGATGCCCCCTTCTGACTGCAAAACAAGAAGGCTTAACTCCAGTAAGTCACCAAAAAGGTCTTCAGTTTACCAACACTTGAACATGACCGAGTTGGACACCTTCCAGAATACCCTGGTAACAGTACCTGGCTAGATATGGTGCAATTATTCTTTATTTAAATACATTAAACAAAAAAAAAAAAGAGAGAATCAGAAGGATCAACGAGGAGCTGGCTATCCCTCCTTGCTAACTAGCTACTACAAGACGTAGTTCTAAGAACCATCTCTCACGCCGATAAACTACTAAAACAGTGCAAGAGCTGGGCAGGTGCTTGTTCTCAGTGCAATATCAATCATCCCTGTTGAAACTCCTTGATAGGACGTTTATAAACCATTTGTGTCCTGCTAAGCATTTCCCATTCTGTACCATCAAGCCAGCACCCCCTTCTCTTAAACACACTATGACTTTTTCGAGTGACCATCCACTTGCTCACTTCAGGCAGAGCTGTAGCTCTTACACCATTCCTTTGCAGGTATTTATTAATTATATCCCTTCATTTATGGATGCCTTCCCTGTGACTCTTAAAAAGGTTTGCATCACTGTCAAACGTTCATAGATTGCCAGTTTTCAGTGGAGTACTGCACTGAAGAGAATTTTTCAATATATATTTAACACAGGCCTACCTCTCTGCAATCTCAAATGATTAGGCAGCGGCTGATTTTGCCTGATGCATGCTGCTTCCCAGGGCAGCTGGGCAGCTCCTGGTTAGAGACAGAAGCAAACAACTTTGCTACTGAGACTGTCTCTATCTAAATATAGCAACCTGTGTAGAAAAGATATTGCTATCATGCTCCCTTCTAGGCACCTCTGTACTGAGCCTTTCTCCTGTAATACTCTCTGTTGGTTGCCATTAGCTAGTCCTACAGCCTCTGCTAAGTACTGGCCATGCAGACTGACAGCTCAGACGCATGGATCCCTGAAGGCTCCTCTGCTCCACAGCAATTTAACAGCAGAGACTCCTTATCTCCCATCCTCTCACATAGGAGCAAGCTACATCCCAACTTCGAATCTCCGCTGCTCCCTGACGTGGCTCCAAGGCAGGGCAACACGACTGGTTGTTCTTTGCAGGAGAAGCTGCAGAACAGAAAGCAGCTGTTGGCCCCTAGAAGAAAATGTGGCATCAGCTGCAGCTAAATGGCTGATTCCAAGCCCAAAAAAAAAAAAAAAAAAAAAAAAAAAAAAAAAAAAAAATCCTGTGGCATTTAAGTAACATTACAAATTACACAACTATAAAACTGCACACAGTAAAAGTCATGCTGTGGCTGGGAAACCAGTACATCTCATTTAGGAGCTACTGCTTCAGACTGTGCAAATACTATATACTACCACATTTTTCAAATTGTCACCGCTGCAGCTTTTATACTTACAGGATCCTCTTATCAGGAGAGAGCCAAATGATTCTCTCCCATCACTAGCCCCAGCAGTCATACATTCCCACAGTCACCTGGCACTTCTGCACAAAGCACAAAGTCCCCTCCAATTCCTTATGCTCTGTTCACTTGCCCCCCAGAGAGTTTCAGTTTTTCCCCCTGCACATCAGCAAAGGAAAGGCAGAGACTGAGACAGCAGGAACACAGAAATGTTCTCACCCTCACATTCAGGATCAATCAAATCAACAACTCCGCAAAAAGTTCTAGTCATTTTTAAGCACAGGAGCACCTATAATTTGGGGCAATGGAAAACCACTTCTTTTCCAAATCTTAATTCTTGGCCAAAATGTGACAGAGTATTAGAGGCAAAGCAAAGTGCAGTCCTAACAAAGACCATGCTTCAAACAAATCGCAAGCTATTGTTGCAAAACAAATGGTTATAACTTAATCTCAGCAAAACAGCAAGTTATTTCCTGACTAGTCCAGAAATCACTATGTGGATATGTTGTCTTGTCTTTCCTTTCCTCTCCCCAAACCCAAACTACTTGAGGCAAAAACCTGGCAAAGAGAACTTCATCCAGAAGTTTATATTTTGTGAAGTTACAATAAAGCTATGGTCAAGTGGTACGCAAGTGTCAGCATCAACATACTGAACAGCTTCAGCGATACCATTAATATACACCCTTCAGATAACCCTTTCAGAGAATCACAATCATGTTCATAAACTGTTTTCTTTCAAACTCTTCTCTCTTTCCCAAGGTGTTCAACTCAAGTACCACTTTTTCTAAATGTATTTTCTAAAACACATTTTTACCAGTTATTTCAAAATCTCAATCTGAATGTTGATATTACAATTATAAGCTTATATTCTGAGTCACTTACTTCCTTTTGGTCACTTGTTCTAGAGAATCTCTTATCTATCTTCCCCAGAAGAAAAAAAAAAAAAAAAATCTATTTCCACAGGCTACATCTGTATTATTAAAGACAAAATGTTTCAACTTTGAAATCCAAATTGATCCAAAATTGTCAGAACAGTTCCTAGCACAGTTTTGGCCCAGGCCAAACAACACTCCGATAAAAATAATAGCTGAGGATGACTAAGGAGTTAATGCAGGGCAAACACTTACTCCCAGTTAGCAGAGCATGAGGGTTTTACGATATCGACATAAACCCTCCCATGCCAAAGAACTGTCCTGGATATGTTTAGTTTCCTATTACAGCCACAGTGTATGCAAGGATTCAACCTGATACTAATTTTTCTTGGAAGCTCTAGGACATAGTTTTGCAGGACCAGAAAGCCAGGTCACTGTCAAGTGTGAGGTAACGTCTACAAGAAGTATATAAGCAAGCTAAAATTTTGATGCCGGCAATTATTTTTCCACTCACTTTAAGAATCCAGTAAGCCCCTCTTTCTCGCCTCTGTTAAAAATATACATTGGGAAAGACTGATATAAAGTAGCACGCTACTCAGAATAGCTAGCAGCAAACCACTGTGACCTAAAAATAAGAAAATTTAGAAATAATATTGGAATACTTTCTTTATAGCAACTTGTGAACATAAAATAGTAGTGTTCCACAAATATAAAATCCTTTTCACCGACTTAATGACAAGACAATACAGTAATTCTATTAAGTTTATCAAGTTAATTTATTAACTAAGTTTTAACTGAAGCATTTAATAATCCAACATTGTATTGAAGTCTGCATATAATCTTCCACTGTGCCTGCTTCTATATTGTAGAAGGAACTATACTGGTTAAAAAAAAAAAAAGTGAACACTAACCTTCTCAATATTTATTTGGTGTTTCCTCAACCTCTCCAAATCTGTTGGAATTGCCACTTTAATGAATTTCTGAATGGAAGGTTCAATTCGACGGAGGGTAACTTTTTCATCTTCTTCAGACATCCTAAAATCAGCTTTCAAGACAATTCTTGTCCGGTATGCCTTTAGCAAGGTAGATATCTCTAAAAAGATAAAGAATTATAGGCTTCCAAAGATGTAGTAACTTAAATTTACTTTCTAAAGAAAGCAAAATAAGATATTTCAATATTTCTAATAATCATCCTTCTTCCAAAAGCATATTTAAGCAGTATTAACTACTTAAAATGTGGACACTTTATTATTTCAGGGAGGATCATTGTTCATAGATAAAACCTAGAACTAATGAAAAACAGCAAAATAACTAAGGCAGATTTGAACATGCTTCATAGGATAATGATTTGTTTAAAAAAAAAAATCCTCATGATTGGACTCTGATTAAGTAAAGCATCTAAGTTTTGCAATTCATATTCTGAATCATCCTAAAAACACATTTAATTATAATCATTTTATTTTAGAACTATTTTTTCCCCCACATCTAATTACAGCATAGGAGTGTGGAAGGAGAATGTTCACTTTTTTTCTAACATCTGTGATTCCTTTAAGTAGAGAGACATCAGTTGATTAGAGTAGGTTCCTAACTGAACCACTCAAAGAGGAGTCACTTCTAGCCTCCCAAGGGAACATGAACAAATTTCCTTCATATTCAAAGAAGGGAAGCAGTAATCATCTATCAGGCCAGTGAGAAAGGCAAATGAACTTCTCATGAAGCAAATTTAGGGTTCTAGACCCTAATTACAACAGTCCCAGATAAACAACTTTTTCCAATACAGCTACATATAAAAGCTGTTTTCTGGAAAAAAAAAATAGATAGATAGATAGATGATAGATAGATGATAGATAGATGATAGATAGATGATAGATAGATAGATATTAAAACAGGATCCTCCTCCTTTGCCTGTCCCATCCACTAAAACATCTAGAAAGCAGAAAATTTACTGAAGGTACTACAAGTTTGGGAAAGCCAGCTATAAAGGCTTCACTTCAGAATCACCATTACTACACTTTCCTTTCTCAGAACCTCAGAAAAAAAAAATACACTACATCAACTGATTTTGCAATCACTGTTAAATCATTCCTACTTTAAATTGCAGAGATATACTATAGAGGGCTCTTATACATCCCTTTCTAAGCCAACACATTTAATCCTTCTTTGTCCACATCTTCAAATAAACATGCACTAAGGTAAAAACTAAGGTTTCTTGCACATTTTATGGGGTTTGTGCTTTTCCAAGCATCACTTTAATAATTCATTTGCAAATTATACTACCTGTTCTCTTTTTCTTGGTCAATAACTTAAGTCAGGAGGGACCTTGCAAAATTAGCTAGCCCGCACTGAGTTAGACGTGGCTGCTCAGCCCCTCATCCAGCTGAGTCCTGACCACCCCCAGCACTGGAGACTCCTGGCACTCTCTGTGCCCCTGCTTCAGTTTGACAATTCTCCAGGTGAAAATAAAAACAAAAAAGCTTCCTTGTACCTAAACCTTAATTTGCTGGGCTCCAGCTTGTGTCCGTTCACCCTCATAACTACATCCCACCATGAGAAGTCTGGCTCTAGAAATTCCTGCTCACGGCAGCATGGGGCCCACCAGAACATCCAAGCCACCTTTCCTGCAAAGCCGCTTGCCCTCAAGCCTCTCCCCAGCCTCTACCGGTGCGCGTGGTGATGCCACCTCTGATGCAGGACTTGGCCTCATGAAATCCCTTTAAAAAAGGTTTTTGCCCTGCCAAAGCCCCCTCGCACAGTGGCCTCGTCCACCCTACCAAACGCCCCGCAGCGTCGGCCGCCGGCGGATCAGCGCTTTGCCTCGTGCGGTGGCGTTTCCCATCCCGCAGCCCGAGCCCTGGCGCAGCCTCCCCGCGTTACTGGGGGGTGGCGCCGCTCCCGGGGCCACCAACGCGGCCAAGGAGGCCCGCGCTGCCTGGATCCCACCTTAACGAGCAACAGGCAGACACAGTGGACACAGTGAAGGGCTGACAGAGGAAAAAGCATAAAAAGAAAAAAGCATAGAGAAAGTTACTGTGCCCTAGATCAAGGCCTTAAAGGGACTTTACTAGTTTCAAGCTCCCCAAAGGGAAGAACGTTTTTGAAGGCCCGGGCACCGCAGGGCTAAACCCTTCCTCGCTGTTTTTTTCTCCCGTGGTAACCCGAGCGGCTGTGCCGAGTTCCCGTCCAGACCAACCACCCGAGCTCTAGGAACTCCCACCCCAACCACCCCAAGCCCCGCGCCCCG
>VZSV01000282.1:196144-233644 GCA_013398735.1 Nothocercus julius
CATCCTCTCTCTCCCACTCCCTCACCCTCCCCGCTCCCCCTCTCCTTCATCCTTCCTCTCTCCCTCACCCTGCCTCTCTTCCTCTCTCCTTTCCCCTCCCTCTTTTCCCCTCCCTCTCCTCCATCCTCCCTCTCCCCCTCTCTTTCTCCTTTTCGCTTCCACTTTCTCGTTCCTTTCCCTCTTGCCAGAGCAGCTCTTGGAATCTCGGCATACAGCGGGAGGACAGGGAAGTGCCTGGCCCCAGGATCCCGCGGGCCTCGCCGCGTCCCGGTGCGACGGGAGCGAGCGCGGGCTGCGCTCGCGCCACCCCGTCACAGCCGGCGGCGATGCCGGCTCGGCCACCGTGGCGCGTGGCCGGGGCGAGCCCTGCCCGGCAGGGAAGCGTCGAATTCCGCTCTTCGAAAAGAAAGCCAAGTGGGTCCGGCTCTTCTGGCACCGCTTCGATAACGTCTCGGAAATCCGCCCCACAAAAATTCCTGAATGCCGGAATTTAGACAAGTGTGTTCCACCAAATTGCAGAGTGGGGTGCTCGTGATACAAAGAAGCCGTTTATAGGAGAAGAGGAGTGGTGAGGGCCTTGTGCTGAATTTTTACATCATAGGATAAAGAACAAAAGACCAGGCCCTTTCCTTTCCCCCCTCTAAGTCCTTCCCTGCTTATATCAATATTCAGAAAATATTTAACAAATACTTCTCACATATATTTTGAAAAGAGGTAAAATATATTTGCGTGTTACACAAACAATTATCTCCTGGCCCAATGTGTCAACCTGTGGCTAGCAGCCCAGCAGGTGTGGTGGCTACTGTGGGACAGGTTTTCATCTGTATAGAGCAAATGGAACTGAAATACCCGAGAGCAGCCCGTTACTAGTTTTGGTCATTTTACCACCTCTTTTCTAGGTTTCTAGAAAACCAGTTTTCTACCTGCTAGTATCAGCATAAAAAGAGTTAATAAGGATGTTATGCAACTATTAAAATATTACAGAATCACACTCTGTAACATTAAGAGACTGAGAAGATCTCTGACCTATCAAAGATGATTTTTAGATGGTTTTGATTTCCTGGACAAGATTTATGTAATCCATGTGCCTGTCATCCTGTGCCTCTTTTGGCAAGTTGCAGCACAATCTGGAGAAAGCATTACATTCTTTTCAGTTTTGTAGAAATTGATGTCCCACTGAGGAAATAAACCTAGGTTTGTTTCTTCTTTAAAGGAAAAGGAGGCTCTCAAACATTCTGGTTGGCAGCAAATAACTGGGTAATCAATATGTGTATATTAGCCATCTGCTATGCATACACATAGCTCCAGAGTGCTAGATGGGATTTTCATAGGACCTTTGAGAAAGAAATTGTAGTTACTGCAGTTCAGGTTATTTAAAGGCTGAAGGATCTAAAACCACAGGAAATCAGTCTTCATTAGTTCTATGGCTCACAAGACAGCTATTTAACAAAGGAATACTAAGGGGAAAAAAAAATACTCTGAATTTATAAAAAAGGATAAACAGGGTAAAACAGGCTTAACCAGCTTGACATGGATACTGGCAGAATCATGGAAATGCTGACCTGGGATACAGACATTAAAATATAGTAGTACAAAGCTAGTCCACACACTTTCATGAAAAAGATTTGACCAAGCACACTTGATTTCTTTAGTAAGAAGTTAAGCTTACTTGTTTGGAGCTTACAGGTGATCATGATAGACTTCTCGTAGACATTGCATGGAATTTTGTGAAGTTTGTAATAAGTGGATTAAATACCGGTTAAACTGACAGCTCTCAAGAATAGTAACCACAGGTTATATTAGTGTTGCAGATATCTTTTTAGAGGTGTTCTTTGAGGTTTAATCCTTGGCCTGATGTATCACTATAACAAATGACTTAGGCAAAAGTATATACCTACTGTTTTGCTGTTGCCAGTAAGGACACATCACTTACATAAACTGTTTTTAATTGCTCTGTAAGGTATTTTTATTTGTAAAAATATTCTTCCCAAAACATTCAAATTAAAGGCCAGGTAGTTATAATAAAGCCTGGCAGCCAGTCTTGAAAGCTGAGTGACTGGCATGAACAACACTAGAAAGGACCTAGACCTGATGGGACATAAACAGCTGAACATGAGCTCCCACAACGAAGCTTTTGTGAACTCATCCTTTGAGACAAAATCACAGAAACGTGAAATGCAGTTAGAAGGTGGTATTGCCCATTTTTATAGTATTAATGGAACTATTATTAAAATATCGCATCTAGTTTTGGTATTTACACTTCAAAGGGATGTTAGAAGTTGAAAAAGGTCCAGAAAAAAAAAGTATTAAAGGGCTAAAAGATACCTACTAACACGAGGTATTTTTAAAGCGCAGTCCAACAGATGTTGAAAAGTACCTTTGTCATAAACGTACCTGTACTTATATTGGCTAGCATGTTCAAGGAATAAATGAAGTACTGGCTTTCAGAACATGACATTTTAACATGTGAAAACATATTTCTGAAGGGAATGCTGGGAAAAAAAAAAAAAGGTCTAGGAATAAGATTTATGTTCGCATTAATTGGCTATAAGCTTAAATTCCCTTTGAATCTATTTTGAAACAATACAAAATTGACAATAAAAGAAAAAAATTGAGATAATTTTCAAAGATGCTATGTGATGTAGCTCAAGGACACACAACTATAGCTTTGATACATAATATGGTGGCAGAGGTTTTGTGCAGTCTGTTCTGGAGGACAAGGACTACAAAGTTATATTTGGTCTTTACAACTCCAGAAGAAGGTCCAGAAGGCTACTTAGGTAGCAGCAAAAGAAGGAATCCCAAGGATGTTCCTAGAAAGATTTTTTGGTGGGTCCTACCAGGTAATGTGTGAAGATGTGCCTTGGTGGATTTCACTGTGAACACAGAGACATACCTGACTATCCAGTTTTGCTACCATTGTTGTTGTGATCTCCCAGACAGCTCAACAGTGACTTCAGGGAATTCCATATTCCTTTAAGGAAAATAATGGCAGTGCAAAATGCTGTGTCACTCTTACAAAGATCATCAAAGGAACAAGAGTTCCACCTTCAGGTTTGGGAAAAAACTACCTCTGATGGCAAAAGATATCTCATATTTTTCTTCTTTTAATGTGGAGGTGGAGCTGAACTTGCAGTTACAGACAGTTTCAGACTTGTGTGACATGTCTGTGATCAATCTTAAATGGTCTCCTGACTTAACAACTGTGTGTTTTTCTATAAAGTTATCAGAGAAACTGTATCACCACTAAAAAGCATAGAAGAGAATCACAAAGACTCCCAGCAGGGAGGAAAACTTGTATTTCAAGTACATCCAACTAAGGAAGAGCTTCAGCAGTTCCTTTGTCCACGTGAGACCATTCAAAGCTTTTGGACATACGGATTTAAGATGAGGATCCAAATGTACAGTTCACTTAACATGGTTTCTTCACTTTATTTTACTGCTCAGCCCTATTCTCAGCAATCTGTCCTCTATATACAGTCTGGCAGATAGCTCCTGCTAGGGACATTGTGTCAGTGAGTGCCATTCAATAAACACAGCACCTCCCCGATACCTACAATATGTTCCAGAAGATGGATCTTTTTCCAGGAGAGCATTTTAAAGTTCTGTTGCCTTTTTTTTTTACTGCATTATTATTACAGGTTTGACTGATTTCACTATAAAAAGACTTATCAAGAACTGATGGTAAAGTTTGCACTGTGCTGACAAAACCAGCCATTACTGTGCTATAGCGAGCGTTGCTTCTTCTCACCATCTTTCAAGAGCACAGCGTGATTCAAAATAAGATCTCGTTCTAACGTACGTTCTTGAAAAAAAATGAAACTCAGTAATTCTTGAGTGAAGGGTGTTTTGTAAATATGTGGCAACATTTACAGATACTGTTTTCGTGAACTAAGCAAAATACTACAGGTTTGGGGCGGGGAGCTGTTAATTGCTGGTAACAAAAACTGTTTTGAAGTTGTTTAGGGTTGTCAGGATTCTCATGCAATGCCTTTTAGTGTAATTTACTTCAAAATGCAGCTGTGTATCAGATACTACCAGTTTCATATATAATGTCATTTATAATGTTTTACTATATAGGAAGAGTTGAGACTCATAATTGTTTTAGTGACTGTCTTCTGCACATGTCCCTGTCTGGTTATAGGTGTCGCTGGCACTGCTGTCAGCTTAAACTCAATCTATACAAGTTACTCCAGCTGACAAAAGAGTCAGCTGAAACGAATTGGTGTAATTTTTGTTTCTTTTTAGGCTTTAAAAAATATGTACTAAATCCAAGTGCCATTCAAGTTGACAGGAAAATTTCCATTAAATTTGTCTTGCTTTGGGTGATAACTGGCCAGCTCAATGCTTGGCTATTTAGCTTAGGAATTTGCCATACACTTGCACTGGAAATGATTGAAATAAATGTAATTGTACAGAGAAACACTTTCACTCACGAGAAGGAGGTTTTTGCTAGAAGTGAGGATGAGTCAGGATGAGAAATAAGGAAGTGGTATGGCTAAGGTATATTTCAATATCTACTACTAGAAAGTACTTGTCATTCCTAATATGTGGCAAGGCATATATAATTTTAACTGAAACATTATCTTAATAAAATCACAAAGACATACTTTCTCAGAACATGCTTTGATCTGTGCTGCATTATTTCTATTTTGTACATTTTCCAGAATCCAATATCAGTTTCTTTCTGTCTAGGGAAGCCCTCATGACCTGGATCTTTACAATGATACTTACTGGTGTTTCCTTGAAAAACTAAGTTGATGCTGGCAAAAGTCAGACTGCCTTTCTCTGAAAGATGCATAATGAGAAGATACTCACTTACAGTTAATTCCTGCAATGTCCCATTTCCTGGTAGATTATAGATATATCTAAACCATAACGTAGAAGGCTGGCATAAGATGAGTTGCATAGATTCAGATTTCAAATGTATGCATTTTTTTCCCTTTTTTTTTTTTTTTTGGTCTTCCTTGCTAGATGGTTCTCCCATGGACATGCTAATCAGCACTTCTTGAAAAAGAAGAACAGCCTAGTGTCAAAGATGCAGAGCTGAAGGATATCCACTCTAAAGTCAAGGTGATAACTTTGCACTACCTCACTGGTAGATCTCACTGTCAACTGCTCAAATACTACAGCAGTAGAGTGGAAGTATTGCGTAAGTATACACTATCCAAAGAGAGTTAATTCCATGTAAGGATTTTATTTCTTTTGCTATTAATAATGTTTGAATCATACTCCATTTACTTTTATTATGTCAGTAACAGTGTGATGGTCTGAAGTTAGCCTTGTAGAGATATGTCTACTTTAAAATTTTATCTCAGAGAGAGAGAAAGCGTCTAAAGTCTATTTTAGTTTAAAATTTAATTGAAAGTTTGATTCTCTGTATGAGTCGTTTAGGATACATGTTCAGCATGCTATATGGAGAATCAGCCATGCAAATCCCCTTACTTCTAATGCTACTACTAATTCCGTACGCATCATACTGAGTATTTATGCCTTTTTTAGTGTTTAGATAGGCTGTTAAAATACCAGTTTCTCACTGTTAACTATCATCTGTTATACAAAACCAAAAATCATAACCTATGGTTAAGACAAATGTCTAGCTAAAGATATTTAATGCTATTTTAAAAGTCTTCATGTTAACATTTTGAATGTAAGCCTGAACTGTGAGTAAAATGGCTTCATTTCTCCACTTAGAAATACTAAATTGGATTTAATGTTCTGTAGAGCATTGTTCACATAGATATTTGCCTTGTGTGCAAAAGCTCTGGATGTCAGAGAAGCTGAAGAGAGGCATTAGTTTATGCTTGGGTGGTACAGAAAGTGGGTTCTTTTAGCAGTTTTAAATGCAGGAGGGGAATCCACAGGATGGATTTCAATCCTTTATAAATGATCCTTTTCTGTATCAGCTACATACAGGTAAATTGCTGGGCAAAAAGATCTTTAATTGGTATCTAACAACCTTGGACATCGATAGGCAACATTTCTATGGATCTAAGCGCAAAGCCTGTTATCCAACTTCCTTTTGCATGTAGTTGCATAGGTCTCTCAAGTGTTCTGCTAAATCATAGTTCTTAATGTGGGTGTGATTTTTTTTATTATGAGCTTTACTGCACCACCACTACACTTACTATGATCTGCCTAGTTTCTTGCAATGGCTGTCCCTGAACAATAATAATTGTTATTATTTTCCCCAAAACAATTTCAAAATTTTGGGGGTAGAAGGGGATAGCAGTCATGCAATACCTGAGGAGCACTACTCAGACCACCACTATTTTTCTCCATCCTCTTTCCTCCTGTGAAAGTTGTTCTGGCAACTTCCATTCACTGCTCCACTCTTCAAAGTCAGACCTAGGAAACAGAGAAGGAATCTGCTACAGATGCTTTCACTTGTAGTATCAGAATGTTTGGAGCTGGAAACTTGATGTGGAGAGTGGCTAGATTTGGGGCTGACAAGATGTAGAGTTAATGCCTGCATGAGGACACAGTAAACCTGAACAGTGGGGAAAAAGGACTAGACTGAACCTAGGAGGGAGTCCAGATTCGGGTTGTTTGTCTGGGAAGTCTAGCAGCTTTATAATGCAAGTAGACACGTGGGTGGAAAACAGGTCAAAAAACAAGAAAGAGCAAACACTGAAGTTGTACGCTGGTGTATTTTTAATCTAATGCTGTACAGGTTAAACTCTTGGTTTGGTGAATGTGACTCAGGATTTGTCAAACTGGAGTTTAGTCCTCCTGCAAATGACTTTTAGTACCTGAATGAATCACATGGAAGTTTGCCAAGAATATAAAAATGCTATTCTAAACCTAATACGGTTTCAGAGCTGATAACTACAGAAATTTCCAGGGGCCAGTTTAACTCAGTCTTGCTGTATTCATGGTAATGGAGTCACTGTAGATGTTGATGTTCACAGTGTTAGAAATGAGATTCCCTTAGAATAATTTAAACTCCAAATACTCTGGAAGATTTCTGAAGACATGCTAATGATACACATATATGTGTCACTTCATTCATGTCTTCAAAATACATTCCAGGAGAACTAGTTAGTCCTTCCTGAACTTCTTCCCTTCAGCCTTCTTCCCTCTAGGACTTCTCAAGATGATAGGAAAGCGTGTGCTTAGCGCAAAGACATCCCACCAATTGATACTGTTAAGGCAATACCCATTTCCAGAACCAGATAGTCTTTATGAATAGTGAGTTCTAGTAAAAAGGCTGCACACAGATGCAAGTGGAGTGGAAATAAAGTAGCTTGCACTTCCTTTCGAAGTCCATTGGCTTGACAGGTTGTTCCACAAATAAGGAGCATAAGGTGGATCATCGTTTGGCCTACATCCTTTGTATAAGGAAATAAGCTTTTGTGGAACTTTAGGATGAACTTGCTGATGAGGATTCTGAAATCTGCAATCTTGTGATCCGTTACATACACATGTATTTCTTGTTTTTAGTAGTCTAGTTTTGTCTCTGCATTGCTATTTTCAGAGTAATCTGCCACTAGTCTGTTCTGCTTGTCATTCTTGACTTCTTCCCAACTCTATTCCATTATGTATGACTCATGCCTTTTATTTTATCTTTTCATATGTCCAAATGCCCTAGAGGGATACTGCTCTCTGGTAGACCTAGAAGCCCTGTAACACTGCTGAAAGCACTTACAAAAATGGCATATAATAATGGTATGGGTATTATCAGGAACAGAAGAGGTAAAGAGGTATAGTTTCACCTGCATGCTTAGCAGAAGCAAAAGGCCATCAGACAGCACTAGTGACCACCACAGCAGTGCCAATAATTGTTTGTAAGTCATCAAAATTCTTCCCTTCAACGAGAATAAAAATGGCAGAGATTCCCCCCTCCCCAGTGTTGCTGAAACTTGAATAAGTTTTTTATGTCTCCAACAGCTACTTTTCTGTCATATTTGGTTGAAATTGCCCACTGAGTTCAAAAGTTACTAGCGGGGAGCTGAGAAATAGATGGATTGGATAGTATCATGAGGTGCGTTTGCTTGGAAAATTAAGCCAGAGATTAATAATAAATAATGTGATAAGGGTTCATGGTACAGATATACAACAATTTAAAGAGCATTCTTTGGAATAAATAAGGGGGATTTTTATGTGGGGTAAAAAGAAGTACATTTTCATATAATTAATTACTCTATCCTAATATACAGGAAAAGGCAAAAATAAGTTTCTTCAGGTATAGAAGAATGTTCTTGGCCCATCTGTTTCCTAAGTTCTAGATGCTTGACTTCAGCTCAATAACTTTACTTTTTCTGTGTGTGTAAAATATATGTATCAAATACAACAACTGTTCAAATGGGAATTTATTTTTTAATAGAATTGACTCCATGTATTTGTATAGGCTTTGGAAGTGGAAACATTTCAATGTTATCATCATCTATCTTTTGAGGCAGAGACAGATATTTTTACTTTGGTAATTCTGGTATCAAGGTGTAGGCAGTTTTACAATAATCTGAATATATTTAAGGTGTGCAGTTCATTTTTGTTCCTAATGAATAACTGTGTGCCTGAGTGGGTGGATGGAAAATACGAACTTCTCAGATAGAGAAGGTGAAACACGTTACATTTATACACGTAGTGTATCTGCTAATGTTTAAGAACTTTTGAAATATAAAGTCACTGTTAAATGCCATTTTTAATACATGTGATGGCAATCAGTTATCTTTTTAAAAAAGGTCCCTACGTTTTAGAAAGTGTTTTGTTGAATTAAGCCAGAAATCAAAATAATTTCCAATCACATTTTGCTTGTGGTCCCTATGGTGCTCTAGGCAGGGATGCATAATGCATGGGGAAACAGAAATTGGCACATTGCAGGCTCTGCCAAGCAAATCCAACACAGGATTTCTTCTGCACTGCGTGGAGTCCAGAGCCTTTCTCTGTAGCTGCCCCGCATGGGTACTAGAGCCAAGTTACCAAATGCTTTGCTTGCACCCAACAGCTAAAGCTAATTGCACTAACAAATAATTAATGCTAAAACAATGCCTGGGAACGCTGAAGCAAATTAAGAAGTGTGTTATCAAGAGAGTTCTGTGGAAACAGTGAAACAGACTACATCAGTTTGAGGCACAAAATATGAAGAATTAACTTTTGTCACAAATTCAGTGCCGAGAGGACTTCAGAGACTTCTGAAGTTATAGAGAAGGTTATGAAGCAAGAGAGCCTTTTGTCCTCATTTCCACGCAAAAGCCTGGAAGCTGGAGAGCTTTCTGCAGTGCTGCCAGCTAGTGTTCCCAGGAGAACTCAGCCCAAGGCAGACCACTGTGTCAGAATCGTAGAATCTGGTAAACTGTGGTTTGTAGTTGAATCTCAGTTGGTTTGTTTTAAATTTTGAGGAGTGGGAAGAAACAGGATGAACTTTAGGTCTTTCTTGCTTCCTGTGATTGGTATTCAGCCACTACCATCTTGAATTCTGGTAGTTACTTGGTTTATGCTTCTGAGGCTGTCCGTGCATAAAGGTGGAGACAGAAACTCGATTTTAAAATGACACACCTATATAATTGTTGAGATTGGAATGACTGTCACTGAATGGTAGTGCGTGAGATAAACGGCAAGTGCAATATATATATCAAGATAAACCTCAGAGTTTTCCAGTAATTTCACTGATATCCTGAAAAATCTGGAAAAAGAGTTGGGTGCCTGGGCCAAACTTGGGGGTTGGCCATATGTTTCCAATAAGGAAATGAAATAAGTGATAGAAAGACCTGCAAGAGTTAAAACATAGCAAGCACCAAATTAAAAGGTGTAAAATTTGGCTTACACAGAGAGTAGCTAGCCAGGGCTTCACAATTAATGAGTATCATTAATCCAGTCTCTATCAAAGTGCTTCTGAAGTAGAATGGCCCTGTCCTCACATAAGTTATATAGGATCCCGTGGGTCTACATCCACCCAAGAATCCGAAGGAAGATTGTGTTGCCCACAGAGGGATACAAACTAGAGCAGAAACATCAAGAAGTTACAAACGTAGAAGAGGAGGGTGATAGACATTGGGGGGAAATAGATGATGAGTAACACACAGTGCAGACAAAGGTGACAGACACTAGGGGAGACATGCCATGGGTGACACAGGTTCAAATTAGCATGACATAATCCTAAAAAACAAAAATATCAGTGTGTGCTGACGTTCAAGTTATGCTGAATCTCTGAATACAGACAACTGGCAATGAAATCAAGAGGAAGGCCACGTGCTCAAGTAGCTGGGGAACCACCAGAAAGATGAAGTAGCACAAGAGGGAAGTCACTGAAGAGAGGCCTGTGTGGAAGGCCTCAATGGGGAAAAATCAAAGAAGATTTAGAGCAATCAGCAGGAAACAGAATTTGGAACATAAATCATAGAATGCTTAAGGTTGGAAGGGACCTCTAGAGATCATCTAGTCCAGCCCCCCTGCACACGCAGGGTCACCTAGAGCACGTGGCTCAGGACTGCGTCCAAGGGGGTTGGGAAGATCCCCAGAGAAGGAGACTCCACAACCTCCCTGGGCAGCCTGTGCCAGGGCTCTGTCACCCTCACAGTAAGGAAGTTCTTGTGGGAGACGGTATAGCTCAAGAACACCTCTCTCCCATGACCTTAAAGGATCAGTGCATACTGTTCCTCCCTTGGCTCTTCTCATGTGGAACTTGCTTTAGAGATTAGTTGGATACGGCATGGGGCCAGCTGAGTACTGGCATCCGCAAGGCCACGGCAGGCTGGCTCTAGTAGCCATGGTGTTGGTATATAAGGTGTTCACTTGAGCAATAAAGGGATTCCGATTCCGATTAAACACAAATTGGGGTCTGTGTAATCATTCATCACAAGTTCTTCCTTGTATGGAGATGAAACTTCCATATTTCAATTTGTGCCCATTACCCCTTGTCCTGTCACTGGCCACCGCCGAGAGGAGTTTGGCCTCATCCTCGTTACATTCTTCCTTCAGGTATTTATACATATTGATAAGATCCCCTCTCAATCTTATCTTCTCCGGGCTAAACAGGCCCAGCTCGCTTAGTCTTTCCTCATACGATAGATGTCCAAGTGCATTAATCATCTTTGTAGCCCTGTGCTGGACCCTCTCTAGAAGCTCCACGTCCCTCTTGTGCTGGGGAGCCCAGAACTGCCCCCAGTACTCCAGGTGCGGCCTCACCAGAGCTGAGCAGAGGAGCAGGATCCCCTCCCTCGACCTGCTGGCAACGCTCCTCCTCATGCAGGCTGGGATTCCGCTGGCCTTCTTGGCCACAGGGGCTCATGGCTGCCTCATGGGTAACTTGTCCACCAGGACTCCCAAATCCCTCTCTGTGGAGCTGCTTTCCAAGAGGTCAACCTCTAATCTGTCCTGGTGCCTGGGGTTATTACTCCCAGGTGAAAAATATACAGTAATAGTAATATCACTGTACATATTATTTATATTGTACAGCAACTTGTACTGACTGCTGTCATGCAGAATGCTGGGCTAGACAGGCCCTCTTTTGGAACTAGCACAGTGCTGCTTCGCTAGAGCTCCTTAGTCCATAAAGTGAACCCTCTCTGTGACGGTGAACTGTCCGCAACTTTCTAACAATGAATAATCTTTGGTTAAAAAATGTTATTCTAGTTTTACAGAATTTCTTGAAACCAGTCTTTTAAATGGTCTGCTCATACAGGCCACTCTCCTAATAGTAAATAAGGGAAACACAGTCCATTTCCTCCTCCTTACTGCCTACGCTCATAGCAATCACTGCGTGGAGAACTACAGTAACAGCCGTTGCTTTACATCTTGTGTCATGTAGGTTAGTGAGCCTGGGTTGGACTGCACTGACTGGCAGATAACTTTTCACAGCAGAGGGGACAGCAGCTTGGCATTCAGAGCAGTGGGATGCACCTTGGAATAGTTGGAAGGGCTCAGGAATTTCTGAGAAAGCCCCAAAACACTACAGAATGTATTGCTGAACTGTTAGTTTAGGGCAGCATGTTAGAAATGCTGTCCTTTGCAACCCCATGTGTCTCCCTTGAAGTGCAGAACATGCAATAAGTTTTGGAGGATTTACTTGCTAGACCATCTTAACATGTATCCTAGACCTCTGAACCTGATGAGTTTTGCAGTCCTAAATGAGTCCGATTGAAGCTGACCTCTGTATGCTTCTGCGAGAGCTGTGGGAAGAAAGTACTAAATATGTCAGGTTAGAGCATCCCTACACAATTTGACAACTGTTAGTTGGAATGCCCTATTTTGGAAAAAATATGCTGACTCATAAGAAAGGAAAGGCTTTTTTTCTTTCATTTTAATTCTTATTTTTTAATTAAATGGTGGAATCCAGATGTTCTTGACTTTTCCAGCATTCCCATGTGACAGGAAAAAACACGAAATGCACCTGTGCATAAGAGCTCTATCCGTATGGGAATTATAACACTTTCTTTTTCTTTTTTTTTGCCTTGTTCCATCACATTTAACTGCCTTCAAAGCAGAGGGTGTCTCCAGTTACGGGTGTGAAGAGCACTTGGCACAACGTGCCCCTTATTTCAATTGGGAGTTCTATAGGCCACTGTCATTAAAATAGCAAAAAATATCCAAAAGAATGAAGACCAGCTACTCTGGTAGCTCTCATTTGACACTATGGTATCAGCAGATCTGAAAATCAGGCCTAAGTATCCTGACAGCAAATGAGAATAAGTGTATAATCACAGCTGAATTCTGACTGTAGACCAGTAAGAAAAGAATGGGGAAAATAAAAACTTTTAACCTGAATCAGTTTCTTAGTCGTTTTCACCTTGAATACACACAATTATCTATATTGGCCTAAGAAAAGGGAAGGTGATGCAATGGGAAGAAGCAGGCAGGCCTGCTATGACTACTGCTTCTGACTGAAGGAGCCTTATATCATTCGGGAAGCTGAAATTACACGGTAGCCCTAACTGAACCAGGCCTCGTTTTACCTAGGATGTAAGAAGAAGAATGCACTACAGAGATCTAGAAAATGCTAACATCAAGCAGCATTTTCCACTGCACTTAAGAGATTTCTGTGATTGTTTTTGCCCTTAGAAGTCCAGCAGCATGATTCCATAACCTTTGCATATTATATTCAGAATTAAAAATTCCAGCTCCTGCAAGGACGCTTCTTTGAAGGCATGGAATAAAGTGAGAGTTTATTTTTGTTTTGTTTTTCTTCCAGGTACTTGATGTTTTGCAAAGGAATTTGAAAGCTTCCTTTAAGTTCATGAAATCTCTTCTAGTCTCTCAGGTTCAGCCATTCTTGAGAACTTATTTTGAGAAGTCTTTTATTTAAAACCTTCTAGACAGAAGGCCTAATCAAAAATGGACATGATTCCTTGTCTGAATATGCAACAGATTGAGTCCTGGTTCTTTTTTTTTTTTCTAAAAGACTGAATTGTGTTAGTTTGCCCAGTTGCAGGAAACACTTTCCACTGCAGTTCCCTCAGATAAGATTCTGTAAAAATTGAAAACAGAGCCCTCCAGCTTTGAAATTTTATTTTCATGGCTTAAATTTGTTCCCAAACTCCTTAATTTCAAAAGACCAGTAATCCACAAGAGTTTCCTTTAGAAATCAGATGAAAAGCAGATTGTAAGTCTCTGCACAGCAAGTGGGAAACTTCATCTAATAAATTACTCATTGAGAAAATTCTTGACTCTAGCACAGTTCACAACCATATGAAGAATCATGCTATGAGTTTGATTAGGCCCTTTGAAATTAAGAGTTTGGGAAATAAAATTAAATGATGAAAATAAAATTCCAAAACTTGAGGGCTCCATGTTCCAGTTTTTTTCTAAGGTGCTACATTCAAAACTGACCCTTTCATCGAACTGCAACAGGAAGTATTTTCAGAAACTGGGCAAGCTAACACAGATCATTCTTTTCTCCAAAAGCAGGGGGAAAGATATATATTTATGAGGCATGTCTTCTCATTAATCTCTTTCTTTATGTGTTCATGTTAGCTTATCTTTTTGTTTGCTGGAATGCGGAATGATGCTTCACTTTTTACTTGAATGTCTTTCCTGATAAAATAAATCCTTTGTTTGCTTTTTTCACAAATTCTACTATTCGTTTCATTAAGTTTTCCATATCAAGCATAGGAATTCTCCTTTGTTTCAATTAAGATCTCATTAAGAATGCAGTAATTTATCATCCAGAGAAATTGTTTCCTTGATATGTCATGAGACATTGATTTAAAAGGCTTTTTACCTTCTCTATACATATGTAAAGCAAATGGTAGTCAGACTAGAATTTGGTATTCAAATACTATTTTTTTTGCTAATAACATACAAAAAGCTTTCCAAATTAGAAAGAAACATTTGATTTCACCTGCCATCTACTGAGGAGACTTCAGGTGGTTCCATAACTTTTCTCTACTTTTCTAGTCTTTTATATTGGCTTAGAGTATAATTATACTCTAGTTGGTTTTATTTATTGTTTTACTTTCCAAATAAGGGTAATACTGGCATAATTTCCCTACTTTTTTGAAATTCTTTGTTATTGGGTAGGTAACAACTGGCTAGGACAGGTGGCAATTTAGTCTCGGAACTGATATCTTTTACTTCGGTCATTAGACTAATCTTTCTTTTTATTCTGGGAAAGTCCAGCAAGTTTGTCCTCTTTCTTTGTGAACAAATTAATACATTTAGCTTTAAGAGAGTCTCAAAAGTTTACTGGCAACACTGAATTTGGTAAAGACTTCTGCATAAGTAAAAACATTAACTGAACTGGATAACCATAATATATAATGTATAGTAGTATACTCCTTATTACTACTTAGAAAATGTAAATATTTTTCAAACATTCTTTATATGATTTAATTCAAAATGTTGTATACAATCTTTGTATGTTTGCAGACTTTAAGCTGAGGTGAGCAGAAGGCCATGTTGCTTGCACCCCATCTCAGGCGTCACTTTGCTTCTACCTTGGAAGGTAAACTCCAATTTTCCTGTGAACACGTATCTAAGCCTTGGGGTCTCTATTTATTATTTTTGTACACGCTAGGATAGATCACTCAACCCTGGGTGTTCTGAAAGTTGGGCTAAGTTGAAGTGTAAGAACTGGAGCTTAACAAACAGGCCGGTAGGCACAGCAGTTATGTTTTAATTCTGTGTGAGTGGAGGGGTACACAGAAGAAAGAACGGCAGGTGGAATCAGATATCTGAATCTTACCAGGTATCGGCATCTTGAGAACTTGGGGAAAAATGCATATTAAACTCATGAAGTCCATCATTAAAGTACTTTCTAATGAGAAGCAGGTGAAAGAGAGGAAATTATATGGGCTTGTACTGAATCCAAGTTACCAACTCTACTTAGTATTTGTGAAATCACTAACTGTTGCCACGGAAATAAAGGCAGTGCTGTAGATGCAGCATTCTGACTTCTTCACGGGTTCAAAGATGCAAAGGAGCAAATCCCTGTGTAAATATCAATGCCATCAATTAATTAGGAAACACAGCAAGATAAATGATAAGATCCCATGGAAGATAATTTAATTTCTATTTTGTGTCTGATATGAAAGTTTCCTTAATTTCATACTATCTCTTCAATTCTTTTTCATTCTGTTGCAGTATTTATTCCCAGCGAAGCACTTCAGACCACAGTGGAAGTTATTGGGGAGAGATTTTTTTAAAAACACATTAGCAGGACAAAGACTGTATGAGATATTTCAGCTATTTAAACACATTTCTTTGTTTAAATTTCACTTAGCTTATTTATTTATTTGAGATAAAATTCCACATAAACAAGCCCAGAGTTCTGTGTTCTCTTAAGAAAAAAATGATAAACAATCTAAAATATTAACAATGGAAAAATGGTATTTTCCACAGTCTTGTCTCTTCCATGTCTTCAGGATCTTGCACTTTCATTAAAATAGTTCCATTATACACACATAGGTATCTTGAGATACACATAGTATCTAATTACAGCTGGAATCCCACCCTTCTCTTTAAAGCAAATCCTTGCTTTTATGAGTTCAAGTCCAAATCTTGTGTTCATCTAACTTTCACAGTAGTGTCACAACTTCATGTATCCAGGTTATTTCTAACAGCAAATGCAGCCAGAATACTAGGTACTATGAATATAAAAGTACTGATAATAAAAAAAAAAAAAAAAAAGCTGTTTCCATATAGTAAATAGATTTCCCTTTTCTTATATTTAACAAATCAGTATATTTGTAATGCTCAAAAAAAGTAAATTAGGAATACAGTTCATGCCATTAACTGTCACGAATTTGTTTAATTGACTTCCTGGTTACTCAATTACTACATCAATAGTGTGTCATTTTAAAAAGTTAAGCCTTTTCGTCCATTAGTAATGGTTGTTCAATCCATATCTTGCAATATTCCTAATCATCAGTTTTATTAATTTAATAAAGAACAGCTAAATATCTCTTTTCTACTCACTACCTAGCTGGTCTCATAGCCTATTTCCAAACATTACAGTGAGCAGGATTTTGAATAGTCTCCTCAGTGAGAGGATGACAGTCATCTAGACTGAGTATGCAAGGCCAGTTTGAACAGACAGGTTATTTAGAAAATTTTAATTTGTGCGTGTGTGTGTGTGTGTTTCCATAAAATTTAATACAGCAAAAGGCTAAATTGCCCAGGAGAAGGAAAGGACATCAAAATAAGAGCATTCACTGGCCACTAGCTCCAGAAACAAACGCAAAAGGTTCCCAGCTCTGTGAGCAATACACTGCATGCCCTTGGTCACGTCACACAGTTTTTCTTTGTTGCTCTTCGTTCTGTCTTGTCTCTTTGGACTGAAGGGTCTCTTGGGTGGCTCCTGGGTGGGTGCTAATCAGAGGAGCCAGCAAAATGCTCTCTGTTGTAGCCTCTAGGTGCTGCTATAATACAAATAATTAATCAAAAGATATGCTTCACAGCTCTCAGAGGGCATTGCCAATTTTATACCAATAAACCTCTCTAACGTAAGTGAAATTTTAGCTTTTTGTATTGGAAAAAAATGAACTCGAATGTGAAAAATATATGCAGGAAAGCTCTAAAAAAAGTTTGACTCACCTCTAGCTGAAGTAGCTCATTTGAAAAGGTCAGGCACTAGCCCTCTGCCAAGGACAGACACTACTGGATAAATCCACTACCGTATTCCTGACTCACACCTAATTTCCAATGCTAAATTTAATGGTCAGGCATCACATCTCCCTGAGGACTCTCTCATTTATGTGATTTAGGTTTATAAGCACATAAGGCACACATACAGGTACAAATGCAGGTGATCTAGATCAGGACATAGCTGAGGTCTCCTGCTTAAAGGACACCATTTATGGCCCTGAAATAAATACAAATTTAAATACTTGTGAGCTTAGTGAGGATAATCTTTGTCTGGTGGGGTGGAAATTCAGGTACCAGCATGTACCTATCACAAGATCTGCATGTTTTGCATAACAGGGTACTACTACCCAAAACTCACTGCTATTCTCATTAAGCATTTTAAGAGTGGTAGTTTGAATTTTAAAATCGGGCAAAAAAGAACAAATGAATTGGAAGAGTTTGAGCAATATTTTGTTCTGTCACATTTCCAAGGAATGAGCTGCCAACCCTGCAGCCTACCCCAGTACATCATTTGATGTAACTTCCAGCTGAGAAGTTCCAACAGAATAATAGCTCTCACAGAGGTGTGCGGGAAGCATTAGTAGTTATGGAGATATTGGAATAGTGGCAGATGTCTCCTAGAACTGCTTAGAAAATGCATTTGTAGTTAAATAGTTTTGTTTGGTAGAGGATAAGTGATCCCTCCTACAAAGCAAAGGCACAGTAAGGAGAGGAACTGGCCACGCATTTCAAAAATGTTGCAGATGCCTCCTGGAGTGCTATTTTAGCGGGATGCACTGGTGCAACGGGGTGAGAGAAGGGATCAGAGCCCTGTCGTCTTCCTGCCCAGCCCTATCCACTCTGGGATAAAGAGAGCACTGTGGCTAAGCCCTCTCCTGTGGCTGTCATTTTCTGTGAATTAATTACAACCCCTTCCTGGTAGGGAGAAGATGCAGACAGGAGATGCTCCGGGCCTTCCACAGTTCAACCTCTCGGCCAGCTGTGGTCCGGCTCTCAATATTTAACTGCAATTCTGTAAACAGATATTGCAGGTCTTACTATATTTATGTAAAAGGTGTTACAAGCTAAAGACTAGCCATTAAATTGGCAGTGTTCATAAGCATGCTTCACCAATTTTCCCACTTTTGATTCACGTTAATGTTTTATAAATTATAAAAAATTCACATCAGATTTTAATGAAACTAAGCATACTTACTCAACACACATGGGGCCTCTGGAAAAAATGTTATTCAATTTAATAAGTTTAATTTACATTGTATATGTACAGGAGCATTTTTTTCAACCCACAGGTTAATACCACAAAAAAAAAAAAAAAAAAAAAAAAAAAAAAAAGCTGTCAGAGGAGTGAAGAAATTCTTGAAATACTGTTGTCTGAAATAAAATCAAGGCACTCTCCCTTTACACCTGATATATTCCTGAATTCGGCCTATCTAAAGGCACGTACACACTGAGAGAGCTCTAAGAAAAGTAGTGAATTGAATCTGCATTAATTCTGTCTTCTACTGCTGCCACCTGGCCCTGGTTGACTCACTGATGAATCTGGGTATTGACACGAAGGACGATCCCGCAGGTGACGTGACGTGTGACAGTATCACAGTTAAGACTATCTGTGGAAGACTGAAACAGACTGGCTACATGAAATCTCGCGTGGGGCTCTGGACCTGCTACCTGCTGTTCACAACCCACCTAATGAATAAAACGCGCTCAAGAAAAAAGCGACTTTACTACACGGTGCTGATTTGTGAGAGAATCCTTTCTGCGGGCGCCCTCCCGCAGAAGTGGTTGCAAGCCCTCGTTTGGTGCTCAGCACCCGGCGGGACTTGTCCTACAGAAAAGTGGTTTCTCAAGGGGCCTTGTGCTTTACACAAGGAGACAAAAGTAATGGTAATTTTGGATTTTGTGTCCGTGTGTTTTTGTATGCACACCTGTGAGTGTCTGAGTGTGTGTGTGTTTATATATATGTATATATGTATATATATATATGCATATATATATATATATTTAGTATATACAAAAGCTGAAATTCAGTCAAAATATATTTGTCTTGCTGGTCAGGCTTGTTATAGCAACCTACAAGAACCGTTAGCTTCTCTGATATTTAATTACGCTATTATGTTTGCACATAAGCTTAAAAGTCAATACAAAAAGCAATACTTTTTCAAATATTATCTGCGAGTAAACCGGAAATATTAACTATAGTGACTAGAAGTCTGTTTCCCTATTGATAATACTATAAATCTTGATATAAGAATAGTTTTTTTCATAAAAGCACATCTAAACATAGTAAGTGATAAAATACCAGATTACTATCTGAAAACCATACAGTGACTTGATATCTGGGTTATCCTTTGCAGCAATTAGGCAATTCATTTGGCATCTGTTTGATTGTATAATTTAATTTCCATATAAACAGCATAGTTTAAAAAAAGACAAAAGCTAGAATGTTTAAAGCTAACAAAAGATACAGTGACATCAGGTTGACATTCAGAAATTTCCTTAGCAAAATGACCAACAAAATTTTGACTTAATACAGTGCATATAAAGTTTTTTTAGAACTAAAATTTTTAAATATTATTTGAATTTAGCAAAACAGGAGCAAGATTTTAATATCAAAGTGCTAAACAGTACTGCCTTAGAAGTCACTGCAAATAAACTGTAAAATAACTCTGCTTGTGATTTGACAGATATTTTATGTACAAATGGTTAATAAAAAGACACGCGCACACACACACGCGCACACACACACACATATAGTATATACATATATATATATACACATTATATATATGTATATAATTCTCCAACTGGTGCATCTGAGTCAGTGTGAACACCCCATTGAGTTACTCTGTGTAACAGGGCTCCCATGAGCTGGCAGTCATTGCAATAAATACAGGCAAAGCCATTACGATATACCATGCATACAAACATTTATACAAATAAAGACACTATGCAACAAATTATTTCATATTAATATGGCATCAACAGTATAAACATACAAAAAGGAGTACGAACACGGAATGTTTAAACGCAGCCCACTATACCCTTCCTAGCACTTACATTCATACTATTTTACAAGACTTGCTTGTTCTTCGGAACCACCTTGTGTCTGTTTAATAACTTGTTACTTATGTTAAAGTCTAAAACTTAGCTATCCCTGATGCTGACCCTGTATGCTCCAATCACTGCTTACTTGGATTTCCTTGTCTAAGGAACAATTGAGTCACTGCTGTTCCTGTGTCTTCCACATACATTTGTCAGTAAGTCCTTCTACATGGAATCAAGTTTGGAAAACTCTGTCATGTAAGTTAGTGCATGTAATTTTCTCACTTCACTTCTTCCACTTATTTTCATATTAAAATAAATTAGTTAATAAACAAGACTTATTAAGACAGCACTTTTTAAAAATTGCACTTGAACATGGGAGCTAACAGCCATTGTCATTTTGCTATATTTGATTTCTATGAAATGTTCAGTCGAATGTACTTTGTTATAAAAAGTGAAATTTTCGTTAGATTGTGCCAATGTATGTGCCCTTGATGCAGGAAGTATGCTAAAGGTATTGTCACAAAACACATACTACCCTGGCAAACAACTTTTGCTGCTCTTGTTTTTAAACACACAGCTTCCACAATTTTACTCCTCATAAACCATGAGGTGTTCAACGACAGATTTGAAACAGTCATGTTAACCTTTTACTGCTGCTGGGATAGCATTGTCCAAAAGTGCCGTATTAGCAATTTAAAAAACCCCAAATCACACAAAAGAAAACAAAGAACGCAACCCCAAAAAACAGTAAGCCAGTAAGTTTTAGGCCTCAGGTTGTAAGGACAAAGCGCCAGAAAATATCTCATTTTTAGAGCCAGAGCCGCTTTTCTGCTAATAGAGGGCAGAAACGTTAGCTGTAAGTCACAATCCATTTGCCTGCTCGGGTGGGCATTTGCCTTTCCGCAGGGCGATTGACTCAGAAGGGTAAGGTGTCCAGAAAGAGCCTGTCAATTATGGAAGGGGCGGGCACCAAATCTTCCAGTTTCAGGTAAAAGATGCGCTGCAGTCCCAGTGTGCAGAGGGAGCGCAAGTCAGCGAGAACACCCAGTACCTTAGGCTCCGCAGACTCCACGGGTTGTCCCTTGTTTTGGCAACTCAAAGTTAAGTGTTCTTTCAAGCTGCTAGTGATCTTGTTGCATAGCTCTTCCACTTTCTTTGGTTCTTTTAATCCATGCCGTTCTGCAAAGTGAGGGCACAAGAGAAAGCGCGTCAGCATCCTCCCTCCAAACGCAGGGGCCTCGGCTGCTTCAGACAGCAAGCCATAACCCGATGTGTGCTTTGGTGCACAGGGCAAAAATGCTTCAAATGTACAGGATGCCTTGGAACAGCGGCTAAATACAGCGTCAGTTAACCTTCATGTCATACAAAATAAGACACGATAAGTCCCCTTTTCTTTTTAGGTGCTAAAATAAATAATAGAGATGCTCATTTGTGATTGAAATACTGGTACAATGAGCACAGGCTGCACTGCCTGCATGATTTTCATGATATGAGACAGAATTTAATTGGGCGATTTTCCAGCAAAACTATCACAGGAGGTGTTTGGGAGATTTCCGTGCTTCCCCACCAGTTGTGAATGCTCAATAACTATGGCAACCATTATTTATTCAGTGAATTCAAGTGGCGATCGATACCCTTAGCCAGCTCCATCAACACCAGGCCTGGAATTCCACTAGGAATTTGCAGACACTCTCATAAGAATCTAAAGGCACCTTACCAGCCTTTGTTATTTTGATCAGCTCCTGCTTTTTAGCTTATTCATCTGCAAAAGGTTCAAGATAAAAGAAATCTGGAAGTTAACTATTTTGCTATGAGGGAGTAATGTGTCAAGTGGAAAGGCTGCTGAGTTATCACACAAAAACCCCTCATCACTCCTAGAAGGAAGAAGAGCTGGGGTTTGCCCTCCGTCCCCCTGAATAGCCTTTTAAAATGCTGTAGCAATGTTAAATGTTTCCTCAGTTCTTTAAGCTATAAGCAGAATGAATCAGATTGGCGGTTCAGTAAAAGCAGGCTCCTTACTGATACACAGGGAAAAAATGTTTTGTGCTGTTTGTCATCCATCTTGGGTGGATGAATTAATGCAATATTTCTGAACAACAATCTCAAACAGTTTTGTGGCATTTTTATTTGTCTTTGACTTTGAAATTCACGATAGGTAATAACTGACTTCATAGAAAACTCGTAATCATTTGTACGTGAGATGGAATTATACCAGATAGGGCAGCCTAAGAAAATGCGGATCAGATTGATTTTAACCAACCAGATGTGGAAAACCAGTGATGGCAGCAGACAAGGAGTGAGTTATTGTGGAAGTTCTTGTGCTTGATACTTTCCAAGTTGCCTGTCTTCTCCAGCCGCCCTCCCCACCACTGGCAGCCACATCTCCCCAGATCTTTTTCCTCTCTATTACAGCAGACCTGGCAATAGATACTTTGCCTGCCCATTCCCCTAACGAAGAATAAAGAGAGAACAGTTTTCTTTACTCCCAGTATCAGGCAAAACAATTTTCACTCTGCATGTCTGCTGTAGTGTGCAACTCTATGTATCTTTCACTCTAACATGTCTGCAACTTGGTGAACTTACATGCAGCTGCCTCCTAAAGAGTATGAGTTTGGGGTCAGGTATGTAAATCTAATTGTAGACATACGAATCTCTGGCCAGAAGCAAAGGATCCTGTCACTTCGCACTGCCCTGTACTGCCCTGTTGCTGCAGAGCTACATACATCCAGGCACTAACATCTGCTTCAAACATCTTCTTCACCTTGGAGGGATAAGAAAAATGAGAATGCTACGTGCCCTGTTTACATTAAAATGTGTCAATGAATATTTAAAGCCTTTCCAGTAAATTGTGTAGAGTGTAATTATGCAAGCCTTAACTATACAGGTCACTGAAAGTAAATACTTAAGCAGATTCTGCCATGTAGAAACTTGGGGGGGATAAATGTTTTATACAAATTTGAAAAAATGTAAGGATGTTTTACTACTGGCCTTCTGGGTGAGTCTGCAGGATATTAGACTAATCTTGCAGTCTTTGAAGAGTTCCCATCTTTTAACTTCCTTTGAGGTTATTCCTGGCTGTGTAAGTAAAGATATTTTTATAGTTCTAGAGAGCTGAAACAATAGAATGGGTCCAAAAAGTGACTTTAAAATAGCAGATTCTTAAACCAGTGTCTCAGTAGATGTGTATTACTGCAGAGTATGGAAAATTATCTCTAGCTCTTGAGTGCGCAGCAGTGTTGTTAACATTTCAAGTCAGAACTAAGCAGCCTTTGCCTTACCCTGATGAGTTCAAAGGTTCCTGAACAAACTGTTTCTCAGGTGGCTAGCCACACAACCTGCTGATGTAAAATACAGTGTGTGCAAAAATCAGTAGCCGTACTTTAAATAAATAAATAGAACCCCTCCATCCTAACTCTGCTCTCTAGTGCTACAATATTAAAGCACGCTTTGGAAAAAAAGAAAAGAAAAAAAAAAAGTGTTCTGCTAATAAACTGCACCCTTTGCACTGGCACCTCCATCACAGTCTCTGGAAGTTAGTATCCAACTAGTTTCTGGAGAATGTACTGCTATATTAAACAACTCCTTCGTGAGATAGACTTGAGTCTTGGATCTAGTTTACATCAAAGACTGTAATTTAAGAGTTATCATTTCATTATTTAGTAGTTATCACTTGCTGGCTTCCACAGAATGCACTTATCTATAGGAATGATAAGGCTAAGATTTATCCCAAGAAGGACAGCTAGGCAAAAACAATATATTTTCTCCAAGTGATTGCAGAAGTGTGTAAATATTACTGTCTTCAGACTTTCTTACAATGACAATTATACAGGTGCAGGTGAAGTGAATACAAAATTCTTGAGCCTACTGTTATGGGATACCACCGATCTTTGCAAGAAAAATGGTGATTTATGGCAAAGATGCTCTCCATAAGCCTGTCAGAATGATTTGTCAGCAGCCTTGTCTCTAAAGCTCTGCAGACTTCTCAGCTCATTCTGGCAAACTTAAAACTGCATGTTCTTTACAACGTTCTCCTTTAACCACACAGAATTTCCAGGAATCTCAATGTGAATCTGTACTATAATTACGCTAATAAACAAAAAGATAGGAAGAGAAGGAAAATCAGTCAGCAGCTGAGCTAGCCCTTCTTTCTTTCTCTAGTGTCTGATGTAGGGCAGATTATGGCTGGGCAGATTTAATGCTGGTTCCTTTGAACACCAGTGCTGATGAACACCTGTCTCAAAGAGCGTCTTTCAAAGCTCCTAAGGGGACACTTATGCTCTGTGCTATATATCTGGGTGGGTCAGTTTTATCCTTAGTTCTGAGGTGGCAGAAACTATCTGATCAGAAGTGCAATAGCTTTATGCTGCTGACTTAAAACATGCTTCTTGATTGTCTTGGTTTCAATACAATTATCTGATTTTCTCTTCCCCCTTCACAATCCTCTTCCTCTTCTATAACTTAAACACGTGGAAGGCTTAGTTACCTACAGATTCCAGATTGTCTTGTGCAAACCGTGTTACACAACAAGACTGGGGTGTGTTCAACAGAAGTGTCCTTTCCTGATGTGCTCCGGCCCATATTCATTCTGCCTACCTCCCAGGCACCCCACGAGGGTGCCCAAGTCAGCCGTGCAGACTTCTCAGGTTTGCTCTAATGTCAGTGGAGAAATGGGCAGTTTTAGAAGATGATTCAGATCTTAGGTGGGTGAATCATCTTCTGGAGGTGCCCTATATTCTCCATTGACTGCATGAGATAAAGTCAGGCGGGCTGAATATGGGAGTGAGACCACACAGGATAACAGAGCTTGTCGCTTCCTTTAAGAGAAGTGCAACATAACACAGCAGCCATGGGTTACTGTAGGAGGAGAGAGCAGTTGGCTCAGCAAAAGGGTAGGAAAGGATGGAGTGGAGTGAGCACTTCACTTTGCTGCTGACAGAATTCCCCTCAGCAAAGTGCAGGGGGGACGGCAGACAATGCAATCTGGAGATTTCTTTTTATTTTATTTTTATAACTGGCACTCCTACACTCCTCCAGTCTGCCACCTGCCCATATGTAGAGCCAGCACACGAAGCAGCCGTTCTGGAGGATCCTGGCAACAGGACTGAAGGATATATAGCGTGGAAGTGAAGTAAGCCTCCCTTCCCGAGCTGGACAAATCTGTGCTTAGAGGGGAACCGCAGCAGCCAGACTGGACTCATTACTATTTCTTAGTAAGACTGATGGTGCTAAAAACTATGTTTCTAAACTGGAATGGAAAGCTCTACAGCAGGAGTACAAATGCAACCTCGTAATTAATTGAAGCCTCACCATATTTTTCAATGTTCTAGTGCCAGTCTAACAAAGCATTAAAAGTGTAAATAAGCCCAATATACACAGTGGCTCTGGGCTGGTCTGTAAAACACTTAAATTAAAAACATATGGCAGAAGCGCTTGGCTGGATTAGGGGTAGAATGCTGTGTACTCAGCAGTTTCCCACTGAGAGTGACAAGTGGTCAAAACAATAATATTGTGATGTGGATACAGAAAGGAAGAGTCAGAGAGAAGAAAAAAAAAAAAAAGAGTAAGACAGAGACAAAAACCACGAGCAGTTTCAGAGTAAGTAGAAATCTGGAAATAAATTAGACTGTGTCTTCACTGTAATGTTAATCTATATATTAATGCATTTTAATATAGTTGGAAAAATTGTTAAATAGGTCATTCAAGAAGCTGACGCAGTATTTCAGAAGATAGTCTGAATAAAGTGCTGGTCTACACTGCAAAGTTTTATCACCGAAACTTTTGGGGACTAAAGAGATTACAGCATGGAGTGGTTGTTCAAGAACACTTGTGATCTATACAACACTCTAAACTCACAGGAATTGTCGATGTGAAACTAAGAACAGAACCTGTCCCTAGATGAATGACATTTTTCCCCCATGTCTGTACTCTTACTTAGCTCCTTAAATCACACATCCCTACAGAATAACGGGGATGATTCAAAGAAAGAAGAATGGGACAGAACTTATTTCTTGCTTTCATTGGGATGTGGGGTGTGTGTCTTGTATCATCTTCTAATCACTCTATTCTGGATAATACTCAGAGCACTGCCGGTATGCTCTGGAGGAAGTTGTGTCCAGCCCTTCTCAAGCAACTGAAGGAAGTAAAAAAGGAGAAGAGAGACAGAGAGAGGAAGATCCTAAAGAAGTACCTTAAAAAAAAAAAGACATGCTTTGATGTTGAAGAGTTTTAAGTTAATTGTTTGCAAGCCACCCACTATAAACCAGATGTTAGTTCTTTCATTCTGAGTGCTTTTAAGCTTAGGTCCTATCAAAAATCACTCGCAAATTCAGCAACACTCTAACACAACCCTTTTCTTTCTATGCAACATACTGCAAATTCCCAGGAGACATTAAACGGGAGGGCCAGGAGAGAAAGAAAGAGAATATATGGATTTTAAAATGAACAGCACATTGCAAAATGTACAAAATATTTTACTAATTATGTTATGCATGCATGCCTCTAGTTTTGCTCTATGCAAGCAGTGAGGTAGCAATATATTGTGATACTTAATAAATCCTCTGTGGTTCTCTGCAAAATTACTGAGCAGAATGAATGGTCATATACGTCTATAGCCATGCATTCTATGCTGTGACCTGCCGCTACGGCTCGGCAAGGACACAGAGCTTCCCACAAATCGGCAGGGTTAGTGAAAATGCTGGGTTAGTACCATGAAACAACTGGGTTAGTACCATGAAGCCCAGCGGCCTCACAAAATGGGAGAACAGCCTCTGGTATCTTGGGCCTCTGGGAGTGGTCGAGTGTCTTTTAGCCTCCCACCACGGCGAGCGCGTACTAGCGGACAGGAGGGTTTGTTTTCCAAAAACCCTTCTTTGTTCAAGCTATGGAGAACACTCATGGAATCGAGAGGAACGAGCAAGTCATTATTCCTAGGAGCCTTCCTCTTTATCTGGAGAAATATGCTTAAATTTGGTGCTACCTCTGACCATGTAGAGTATTTAAATCAGCTATAACCCATCACTGATTTTTTTTTGGTTGTTTTGCTTTTTGTTTTTTTTTTTTTCCACTGGACCATAAAGTCATGAAAAATTGGACTGATCCAAGATAAGAACTAAAGTAATTTAGTTAATAAAAAATTTTGCTGGATTCAATATTTTTCTCCTGCAGTATTTGTAACAAAAGCAAGCATCCAAAACTTTCCTGCTCCTTCATATCTTGCAGTTCAATGACTTGGATATTCAACTAAATGTCTAAAACAAGACTCGAACCAGTTGCTTTCAAGTGTTCAAAAGATTTCAGAATTCCAAAATGTATCTCCATTAATTTTTCCCTTTGGTCGGGACTATCTGAAAACCAGCACATGCCTAGTTATATTTAAACAGTAAAGACAGGATGCCATTTCTCAAGGTATATGACACCAGAGGCTGTCCTGATTATAAACATTTCCATATACTATCACTGAGAAATTCTCAAAATAAGAAAAGCGCATTTTGTGCTGTAATGCTCTCTTAGCCATAATTTCCACAGATTCCAAAAGCCACAGATTTCCTCTTTAAAGTTTTTTTGATATTGTTTGTCTTTATACAATGTGATCCAGTTTCAGGTAGCCATATTTCTGTCTGAGTCCCTGATTTAGCTAGGTGCCTTTAGGAATCACTAGACACACACATTTGCTCTAACAGCATGAAGATGGCCCTGTGTACTTAAGAGCAAGTGAGCAGAGATGTATTAACCCTATGAAATAAAAGGATAAAGAGAAAACTACATTAAATGTAAGCACTGGGGAAAAAAAAAAATCCAATCTATTAGGGACAGAAATGCTCTCCTCCTAAAGGTTCATTTATTTGGGAAGGTCAGTACAATACAGCAAGCCCCTAAAGGACTACCAATACTAAAAGGAGGAAAGGTGAGGGTCTATTAATTAGAAGATGTTTCCATTAAATATTTTAGGGTAATAGGAGTCCGACAACTTTAACTCTACAGATAAGGGCAGTCAAACATTGTCTGACTGAACAAAAATTATCATGTTGAAATATGCCATGAGTCTGTAAGGAGAAAAAAAAAATCTTCACACAGAAGAGCTTTTCCTACATTAATCTCTACAGTTTGCATGTTACCCTGTGTTTCTACCTATATCTCTTCAGTTTCCAGGAAGATAAGGACAAGCTCTATCTACTGCTTCTATCTAGATAGCATGCAGTCAATAACCTGAATAAAGCACAGCTGCTATATATATATATATATATGTGTGCGTGTCTGTGTGTGCGTGCGTGTATATATAGCACACATGTACACACAGAGAAAGCACCTATCCTTGATTTCTGGGTATATATTTATAATATATTTATGTAAGTATGTGAGAGTGCAGGTATACGGATGCTTATATATAGGAGCTCAAAATAACTTAGGAATGGTCTTTCTCACTCTTACACACCTTTCATTTTGGATTTTTTCAGATAAAACAAAGCAACTCCACTGACTTTTTCTGGACTTAAGAGATGTATCAATGAAACTAAAATCTGTCCCTTAACGTGCTCTCCACAAGCACAGGAAAATGAACATAATTTAACCGAAAAACTCAAAATGCCTTTCAGAAGAAAGAGATAAAACCAGAAGAAGCACGAACTAACCCTTAGCCCAAAGGCATACAGGAAGTGTACCATGTAAGATATGATGCAAATATATTGGCCTCACAAATATGAACACGAATTGGGTATCTGACAGTTTTTATATTTACTGTTGAGCATTTTCCCTCAGTGCTTCCCAAGCACCATCTCATTCTAGGTAGAATTAAGGCTACAGCTGGTATCATTGAGGCTACCACCTGCGGACAGAAGGATGCCAGAGATGTATGAGGAAATCAATTCCTGTCTCAGGGGAGCTTAAGGTATCCTCAGAAAGGCTCAACTCAAGGCGCGCTGGCGCCCTTTTTCACCCCAATGACCCAGCTGCACCTCTGCATCATCATCTTCTGTGAAATGAGTGTGAGGCTTTCAGCAGAGCTAGCTGCCGTGCTCACTCCGGCCGCATTTCCATGGATACCCTTATTCCCAGCCCTGGCTCTGTGGCTCCTTGAGTCAGCCTGGCCTCCTAAATTACCCAAAGCCCAAGGAATGCAGTGTGCACTTCAAGGGGCTTTTGTTGCTTTGGGAATGAGGAAATTATGCTTAAAAAGCTCAGCCTCTCCTGATCTGTACTTAGTAGCCAGTTCTGGCAGATTCTGACATTATTGTCCTGCTGTTTGACCTATTAGGAAGAAAGGGTGAAATAGTCATGTACACATCTAGAAGTTTTTATAAAAGTGCATAAAAAAAATCATTTTCTTCCTATTCTCCAATTTAGTCCCTCAAAAAAGTGGTACCATGAAATATCTATAGAAGCTTGGGTACCCAAAGCAGCCTACTGCTCTTGTGAAACACTCTCTCTGATCTATTTATCTCACTGAGAGGCAGCGTATAGACAGGATATACTAGCGTGTAGTTTCCAGCTCTTGAGCTACCTGATATTACTATGTCTACCTAGGACTTAGCCCTTGTCATTTCACTGGGCTTTTCTTGGATTCAGCAAGCATTTTAAATGCTTTTGTAGGAGCTGCACAATTTGGTTAGAGGCAGTTTGCTTTTCAGAGCCTATTCCAAGGGGAAGTAAAAAAAAAAAAAAGGATAAATAGAGAGTTACATTACATTTTAATAGGTGTTTCTGAAGGGCTAAAGTTACAGCCCACAGTTTCAGGATAGTCATTACAACACTTAAACATCAGCCAACCTAACTGAGATTGTTTGAACATTAAAACAGAGCACGAGAATCTGAAGATTTCTATTATTAATGGAGCACTTACCTGTAATCATAGTTAGAGCTGATAAACTTGCTAAGGCTGGGATATCAAGGTTAAGGCTCTTTAAGTTTAAGGAAAAGTCTTTAATAGAGTCGAGCCACTCCCCAAATCCACGAAGGCACTGAAGTCTATGAAGCACAAGTCCATTGCAGAATACAAACTTATCCTCAGCAGTATCAGACCTGAAATAAAAATAGTTGAAAAAATTATGAATGCATCTTCTACTTTACAGTAAAACACGTAACCAGTACTGAAGTGTCTGTCACTTAAGATCCAATGCATATTATCCTGAGACATATGTGGGCATTCATGTTTGACAATATGCTTCTCCCTTGGGGCAAAAGTACAACAAACAAGCTTCTATGATTGCTTACTTTGTAGAGTTATAGGCCTGAGGTTAACTGTAGCATGTGGTGCAGACTGTCTAATTAGTTAAGATTTCGGTCCTGCCCAAAGGCATAAACAGAAGAGACATTTTGCATTAAGTACTGTATGTTTGAACCAAAGGAACACTAACTGCATGCACTTTGAAATACAAGACTAACAATAACTGGAGAAAGAAGAGACTCTGCTACTCTTAGCAATTATTTAGTCTCATCTACATTTTTCATATTGTAAAAACTGAGGAAAAAAAAAAAGGAAAATACATGCAATAATGCACATCTTTGTGAAAACTTGTGTGTGAGAGAGATATCACAGAAAAGCTCTCCCCTTCTTCCCCCGCTACTGCAATATCCCTGTAAAAAGCAGCATGCAAATGTCCTTTTCGACCTGAAGAAACAAGGGCATAATTCAGTTCTCCAGTTTGGAATTTCCCCAGTCCCTGAAAGTGTCTTTGGTAAAATGTCTTAACTAGTGCCAGACTGACAAATAACATCTCGCTCTGTTAAATGACTTGGTATTAAGAAGAAAAACAATCTGAACAAGATTGTAAAGCTTCTTTATCCCTTTCAGAAACAGACTATAAAGATGCACAGGTGCTAAAGGAAAAGAAGGCAAAAAGAAAAAGCTTTTATATTAAAGGTGCTTTTCTACAGTTTAAACTGATGACTATGAAGCAACCTTGCTGAAATAGTTCCTGAGGACCAATTCTGAATAATAGGGAAAAAGAGGATGTTGTATATCAAATGAAAAGGACCACATTAGTGAGAACTATGCTCTTTTATAATTCTTTTTATTATCCTTTTTCTGCGGTGCAACACAAATGAAATACGGTATTTTGTGGATGCAGACTTGGCTGACGTTTCATAGTTTTTTATTCCTTAATGTTCAAAGATACTGCCATATTCATTCCTTAAAAACATTTAGATGGAAAACCATTCACAACAGCTTAAGAGCAAATGAAATAAATAATTACCTGATTGAGAGTCTTAGTACAAAGAGCTCCAAAAAAGCCGATTCTATGAGTAATGTCTGATCTTCTTTTGGGAGGTCAGTAAATCCGGGGATTCTTTCTGCCCAGCCTCTCGATATGTCAATGGAGGCAGTCAGAAGGTTATAGAACTGCTGGACGTGTTCTGCATCTGTGCCTGCAGCAGCCTGGTCGCTGGAACAGTACTACAAGGAAAGGCACGGAAAGCGGTGTCATATGCATTTTAGGGCACGCTCTGAAACTGTAGTGTTATCTGCCCAGCAATGTTTACCTCTGTAGCAAAACTGGTATTATTAACCATAATACACAGGTCTCTATATCTACCTATTTACATCTCTACAGGCATTTTGCTATTTGGATGCTGATATCCAAGTATTTCTACAGGTACAGAAAGCCTTCATAAATTACCACATTTTACAACTACCTTATGCAATTAATAAATAAAATGGAAATCTGGTGAATAGGGTAACTTCTAAAACAAGAGAATAATACTACTCAACGCTACTTAACAGTTAAATAGTTTTCCCATTGATGAATTCGTGTCAGTACTTCCAAAAGGAAGATTTCTTCCAAAACCTCTCTCAAATTTTATTTTATCTGACAGCAATAGACACATGTAAGATATATCAGCTTTTATCTGACACAAGCAGCATCACTTAATTTGAATATAAAATTAGTTGAAAATGGCTGCCCCAAACCACCTCTTATTCTTCAAATAGCGTTTTAGGTTCTGGAGAACCTATCACACCATTGATGTGGCCATAACTCTTCCAGACAACCATTCGACAGCATCAGCTTGTTTAACTTCCCCACGACCCCTTGTCAGCGCCTTCCCTTCCAGTGTCACTGCTGTGATAATTCTCTCTCTGGCAGAAAATGTAACAGCAACTTTTGCAGCCCAGGAGTCACCTCTGTGCAGGGAGGAGAAGGGAGGACTGCAAAGAGACCCACCAGGCCGGATGCCTTGTTCCTTGCCTGCCACAGCTGGAGCTCATTGCTGCCAGCGGGTAAGGGATGAAGGAAGGAGCATCAGGGACGCTGATTGCAAAGCCACAGTGAAGCTATTAGAAATCCTGGGAATCTCTCTCTGTAGCTGGGTTGTCAGTGCTAGTCCTGAATGAATCCATTCTGTTTAGTTCAACACTAGCAAAATAAGTTTGTTACAGCAAACTCCTAGCTACATCTTTTGCTCAGCTAGTGAAAACACAGGCAACCCCTCCAGTGAAGTTCATACGGGGACAACGTCTGCTCCAGCCACTCCAGGTATCCAGGTGACAGAGAAGCAATAGGAGGCAGAAACAGAGAAAGGCTGAGGAGCAGCAGTGGAAAATGTAACTGCTGCACTGTTACATGCTTAGTCCTCTGTCTGAATGATGCAGTGGAGGATATTTGAGCAGTATGAAACATTCCTCCAGCCACTGGACTGCAACAGGATGGGAGCACCGTGGTGACTAGTAGAAAATATTGCAAGTTTTTACAGATCCCTTGCATGTGCTGGACCCTCTTATAATGAAGCTGTGCAGAAAGCTAAGACAGTGTCAGTGTGAGGAGATGGGCTACTCTGATTCATGGCCAGGAGCTCCTGAAGGCGCTGGGAGGTCTGCGGCACCATGCAGGGGCTGAGTCATCGCTCCCTCCGTCCATAAAGGCAAGTGGAAGAGACCAACGGCAATTCTTGCCTCATCCACAGGTACTGCTAAGGCAGGGTATGTTCCTAATCAGAAGATCAACAAAAAGGAGGGGAAAGAGTAGGAAAAAAAAAAAAGATAACACTCCAAATTTGACGGCGATGTAACTCATTACAAGTTAGTGTAATTATGCCAGAGCCTTTGTTCCCAATATTAAAAAAAAAAAAAAAAGTATTCTTAAACATTTTCTAACAAAGCTGAATGCTACCTTCCATCACATGACTGTGAATGTTACAGTACAGTATAACCCATGTGGGGCATTTAATTACATCAAACACATCAGAAAAGAAATGTATGCTGTATATTTAGCCCACAAGAGCATTTTTGACAGAAGGGTGAGCATTATACAGAATTAATAGTTTTTTTAACTGTTGTAATGTGTCACTGCTTGCTAGAAGAAGTTAGTGCTTACAAAGAGTAGCTGAAATGTTTACTTGTATGCAAGCAGCCAAAGTGTGTATGTCTTACGCACAAAATCAGTGATTTTTTTTCATGATTACTCCACTAAGAAGAACTGACATTTGACCAGGTAGGCGGCTGGTAAGTCTTGGTCAAGAGGCCACAGCCCAGGAGGGCTCCATTCTGCGTTCCTTGCCCTAGCCGTGCAAGCTGGAGGCACTCGGGAGAAGGCTGGGAGACAAAGCTCTCCTTTGTTCCCTTCTCGGAGCCCCTTCAGGAATTAAAGGATGGCCATTTTTTTCTCAAGAAGGAGTTCCATGTGTAGGAAGCAAGATGAATTTATGTGGAGTACTTAAGGAGCTTCTAAGAACCTGATGTTGGGGAGAATGCTAGCACAATCTCGCTCCACCTTTGCCTGCTTTCAGCAGTCCTTCATAAAGCGCGATAGCTGCAAAAGCATAAAAAAAAAATCTCTGCAGCCATGGAAGAGAAACTGTGCTTGTTTTTCAATGTATGTGCCCTTGGGGTATCAGAACCTCTGATATTTGCTTAATTTTTCATTTGGGGGCTGCCAGAAGGAAGTAGATTGTTACCTAAATGCTGCACTCTCTCCAAAAGACAACTTTTCCACGTAAGTCAGTGGTTATTTTGCCGGAATAAGGAGTGCAAGGTACAAGGGCTGCTTCTGATCTCACTTCATTCGAAGTCTAAACGCATGGAATTGTACCAGTGAAACAGCTGTGAGACCTGACTACGGCCCTTGGCCTTTAAGGAGTTCATAAACCAAATTCTCTTCCTAGTGAATTCTGAAACCAAATACCTAAATATACCGTTACTGTGGACTGGTAAATTAAAACCAATGCTTAAAGGAAGAGTAGCTATGTTATGAACAGAGCCAAATCCAGTGTGTTTTGTTTTCAAAACCTGCAGATATCCATTTATTTTAGAATTTCTTTGGGCATGTCACTTTTTTTTTTTTTTTTTTTTTTTGAAGGAATGAGTATATGTTCCTCTCTGAAACTCTTCCTGTCATTTTTATGAATGTTGAGAAAACATTACAAGGTTTAAACATGAAGACCATTCCAAACACTGCAGTCCTGACTACTATCTGGGAAGCCAGTTTCCCAGATCTACCAATCTGTACTGAACTGCAAGGTCACGGTCGTTCCAAAAATACCTTTACTTAGTCTTTACAGGTATAGGATTCTTCAAACAGTTTTTAACATTACAATGCAATTGCTGTATACTTCATCTAGTTAATACCAGTTTTTACACATTATTCATTTCTGATTTCCCTGATTTTTTAAAAAGAGGCATAAAAAACATTAAAAAATAGCAATCTAATAATTTATTTTGATATATTTTTGTATTTTCAGTACTGCTGAGCCTAACAAACAGGCTATTATATATTTTATTCTTAAAAAAAGAAAGGAAAAAAAAACAAGAAGAAGAAAAGAAACTTGGATATTAAGATGTCCCAACAGCCAATCATACATAATCTTATATATACCAAGTCTAAATTAATTTATCATCAATCATGTACTTCCTATAATATTCCACAGAACTGCTAACTACTTAGACCTACAGGCCATTTTCTTAAGAGAAGCAATTACTATAGGATGAAGGAAAAAAAAAATCACATTAAAAATATATTTTTTGGTAAATGTGAAAGAGCTTTACATCTATACATAAATACATATGGTTTGATGCTGCTTTCATGCACTGAACTATTATACTCAGGTAATTTCGTGGCATAGAGTAGATTTCTGCCAAAGAGTACGGTTAGTCACATACCTAGGTATTTAGAGAATGACCTCCTGGGACATTTTGGGCAAGTTAAAATACATGTAAATATGCCTAATGCATTTGCCCCCTAAAAGTCTGACAGGTAATAATCCACTAGATTCTTAGTAATAACTTATAAAATTGTATGATTGTATACTTACAAACTAGTTTAACTAGCTTGAAGAAAAGAAATTATAGCATCCTTATATTTACATATATCACTTAGCAATTATATTTTAAAATAGAACTATATCAGTTTTATATCATTATAATAAAATAGGTTTCATTATTTAACATTAGTCAGGAACAGGTGATCAATTGCTAATAAATGTTTCCTTAGTATTCTTATATTCAATCATTTTTCATTAAAATCTGGTCATGTTTAAAGTAATTAAAAAGTAATCTGGTCATGTTTTTCCTCTGCTATATTTTTTTCTTTTCATATATACATCAAAAAATATATTTAACAAGCCATTTAACAAGCCATTTCAGCATTGTATTTTAATAACTACAGAACAGTGTTATGAGCTTGTAATATAGTCTATCAGTTCCCAACTCGTGAAAATAATACACTGAAGAAAAAGGGCACAAAAATACATAATGCTAAATGCTAAATGCTAAAGCATTGCTGATTTAGTATTTTAGAATTTTGTCTTAAAGACTTCTTTCACAAAAGTGAAAGATATTTGAGAAATATCCATGCCGGGTTATCCAAAATCAGACTCTATTCCTATTTTAAGTAATGGCAGAATTCACACAGATATCAATAAAAATGGGTTCTAGACAGTCTGCTTGCTTCAGTGACCCAGTATTACTTTACACAACCCTTATATTTGAATACCAGAAAAGTGCTATTAGATTTTAACCTTTATAACCCGGGAATTGAGATGCTGGACAAATGAGTCCCATTCTTGAATTTGGTGGATTAATCAATTTTATTGTAATTGATAGGGTTTTGGGTGAAGCCTCTTTTGTGAAGACTTCTGTATTTATCCAGACATTCCTGCATTCACTTCACCATGGAATACACTGTGGTTAAACTTAGCTCTCAGACGCTCACAACCAGTACCACCAGCATTACTTTCTAGTGTACCTCCTTTCAGTCATTGTCCATCTACCATGGCTAGACAGGGCTGCCTGGATAAATTTCCACTCTCCTTCCAATTTTACAATTATTTTCATTTTAGCAGACCCGCTGTTCAATGGAAATGCAGCTCACAAATCACCTCTATGCCGAAAACAAAGAAAAAAGAGAGAGACATACTCTGGAGTAGTCAAGCTCCCTGGGAGTGGAATCAGTTAAAGCTCGGACGAGGGCGTTCATCATGCTGATGGGAGGAGAAGGCGGCGAGGGCTGCGAGGGTTCCTGCTGCAGGGGGCTCTTTGGTTTGGAAGGCAGTCGACCTCTTCTCCCCTTCAGGCTATCTGTACGGACAACTAAGTGAAAAAGAAGGAGTCAGTGGCAAAGACCGCGGCAAACTAAAGGGCAGAACGAACACCTGCTTTTCTTATGATGACCAGCCCAGCAAAAGAAAAAGAAAAAAAAAAGGAAAAAAATCATTTTCACTATATGCTCTTGGTGCCTTTAAATGCCAAGAAATACAAATGATACCAATTACATCAGCCTTATGCTGATAAGGAGCAGTGTAACGGCTTGCTTAAATCCCAGCCATGTTCCTAGTGCTCCTGCTTTGTTTTCAGCAAGTGCCTATGTGCCTGTATATACATGCACGCACACATGGGCGCTCTACTGCTGAACGAAAACTTGAGTGCGAAACAAATCTTAATGTTAATACTACTCATGCACATTTTATACAGAAGAATCATTCATTCATAGCAATTCTAGCTTTTTTTAAGCATTTGAAAAATATGGTCACATTATACAGCCATATTACCCATGCCAGTCTTTGCAATGGGACTTCTCACACAATATTACTCACATATATAAACACTTGCAGGATTGGGACCAATGAGTTCATACTATTTCCATTTAATTTAGTTGCAAATTTACAATCAACTGATGGAAATGAGACAAGATCCTATGTAAAAATGCAAGCAAAATAATGAAATGAAGCCCCCCTCTGAGATAATATATGATATTTATACAGCATTATATACATCACTACTGAATGCTGTGCAAAATTAGTAACGGAAGTATTTTGGATAGCATCAAATCATCTTCCCGTGGCCTTGCCATTCCTGAACTTTGGGGTCCCAGAAAGTCTAAATATGATAGCCCTATACCCTGGATGTAAAGAAAAAGCTTTACACGTTATTACAAAAATGCCAAATTTGGAGGGGGTAAATCACCAATTCCATCACTGTCAAATTCATTGTAAAGAAATCCACATCCACAG
>VZSV01000282.1:236144-239811 GCA_013398735.1 Nothocercus julius
CTTGCAGCCCTCGCAGGTGCGCACGCCGTAGTGCTGGCAGGCGGCGTTGTCCCCGCAGACGGCGCAGGTGCCCTCGCCCGACGAGGAGCTCCGGCTGGGCGGCGACGGGAGGCCGCTGCTGCCGCCGCCGCCGCCGCTGCTCTCGCCCATGAGGCCGGCGGGGGCCGCGCTGAGGCTGAGCGGCGAGAAGGCGAGCGCGCCGGGTCTCTTGGCCAAGGGAAGCCCGTAGGAATGGCTCTCCATGGAGGCCTGGCCAGCCATGGGTCTGTCCGGCCCCAGGGGCAGGCTCAGGGAGGCAGGGTCGTAGCACATGTGGGCGCCCGCTGCGGGCGTGTGGGGAGGCGAGTGCTTGAAGTGGAAGAGAGGGAAGCGCGGGGGCACCGTCTTCATGGGCGCCGCGTCCATGAGGTGGCCGGCAGGAAGGCAGGTCTGCGCGGGAGGCAGCGGGGGCTCGTCCCACATGCTCTGGTGAGGGGGGAAGCCGGGCGTGGTGGGCGTCGAGGGCGGGGATTGCTTGAAGTACATGGATGTGCTGGGCATGCCCTCGTCCGCCGACGGTGGTAGTGACTGCTGGTAGGAAGAAAGCCGAGTGTCTTCCATCTTTATGAGGGGCCTCTGACCGGAGGAGGAGGCAGTCTGCATTTGGTAGAGGCAGGAAGGCTTGAGCTCGTAGCTGCCGGAGTAACCCTCCATGAAGGTGCTGAAGCTGGGAAGGGAGGTGGTGGCGGTGGCAGTGATCTCGGTGCTGCTCAGGTCCATGGTCAGCTTAGTGTAGTCAGGATTCATGATCTCTGAGCTATACTCCGAGCCATACGCGTAGGTCTGAGCCGCATAATGTGAACCAGGTGGTGAAGGATTATACTGGGCTTGCACACAGGGCATATCTGCAAGGGCAAAGGGGGGTGTTAGCAACACGCCTGGCGCGCGGAGCCGGCCCTTCAACCCTTGTTGACTTCTTGCTTAGGAGCTTTCCCGCATTGCACAGAGCTCAGCTGGACACCCAACTCCTGTGCTCGCCGCGGCACGGGAAGCATAAATTAGCTTTAACTCCTTGTCTTTCAATATAAAAATATGTACTGGGATCGACTAAATATTAGGCATCCTGCTCTCATTTAGTCACTGGAGCAACTCAGATTTATACTAGTGTCAGTGAGAGTATAATCCATCTCGAACTGCCCTAGATCTGCTACTTAATATATACAGGTGTCAATGAGAATTAAATAAGTATAATGAAAACAATTTATGACTCTAAATCTATCCCTGTATGTGGGCAATTGTGCCATAAAATTTTCATGAAGGGTGGATTATCAAATGTGTAATATTAGCAATTACATTTATTTTAAAAGGACCCTCTACAATTTATGTCAGGTCAAAGAAACAACTCAGGTCACAGTATTTTCTCCTTAGGACTTGCAAACATCAATTTTGCTTACTCAACCGTGGGCCTCCAAAGCATATTTCTGGTCAGATAATAAATCTAGGTTGGTGTCTAGCTAGTTTTAAGGCCTATGGATGGTGTAACATTCTCCTAAAAATAAAGGTGAGTGGTACAATGTATTGCCAAATTTGCAAAAAAAATGTAAGGGAAAAAGTATTTCTGTTTCTGCAAGAAAGCAAGGGTTAGGCTGACAATCCAATTGCCTTTTTTTTTTTCCCATTAGTCATGAAAGTTAATGTGGTTCACTGATAGCTGGAATGGTTGTAGAAACACAGTCACTGCCTATAAAGATCTGTGTTTTTCTTTCAAGTTCTTACTGTTCCGCTTTCCTTTGCTGCTCAGAAGAAATGATGGACTCAAATCTGAAATCCATTTGAGGTTTGCTTGATTAAACTTTGTTAAGACTCTAGCTCACTACTTGCAACCAAAACTAAAAGCGTATGATGAGTTTCAGTTCCACAACACAGGAATAAAATGCTTTCTTTTTCATCAGTTAGTATAAATTCTCTTATCAAGAGAACTGAAACTGAAGTAATATTATCATCAGAGGAGAAAATTTGTATCAAAATTAAGTGCTGTTTATCTGTTCTTAATCATGGTAATTTATAGTCCAAAGGCACTTGTTAAACAATTCTTATTAAAAATACATTAAGAATATGAGGTTTCCCTCAGTAATTTAAGAACCACCTTCACTTTTGAAGTATTAATCCTAATGTGTCATGCAACAAGCCAAACAATCTATGTTATATCAACTTCTAATTCTCTCCTGCCTGCTTTGCTAATATATCTAAACTAAGAACCATATTTCAATTATCAGATCACAAACCCTTCAGATCTTTATTCTTTTATAGAAAAAATACTTAAAAGTGAGAGAAAAATAGTGCCTTTGTTTTCCAAAATCTCTAAGACCTTTCTGCGTGTAAATCCAAGTACTGAGATGGAAAACATAGCAGGACTCCACTTTCACAAACTTCACCTCTCAATCTTATTTATATATGTATTATTCCCCTTTTTACTATCAATTTCTGTACATGTTAGCCAATGTACACAGATGTCATGCCAATTCCTATTACTATCATGCACCAGTTTAAGGACCATCTGTTAGATTATGCTGATCAGTGCTTAATCAAATAAAAAGGGAAATAAATTCGATCCATGCACCTCCACTGAGACCTGACTGGGAAACGCAACTGAACGAGCAGGCAGATAATGCCACAAATGGAGGTGTTTGTACACACCCCCGTGGAGGGGAAAAAAAAAAAAAAAAAAAAAAAAAAAGAAGAGCTTCTTGCTCTGAAAATGAGCAGGAGTTCAGGACAACGGATCTTCACCCTTTGTTGTGGTTGTTTGTTTTTTTTATTTTTTTTTTCTCCTAACAGGGCGCGCTTCGGAGCATGACGCGGTTATGTCCCTGAATTCACTTCAGAGTGGACTCAGCGGGAGCCCCAAACCAGCCCGAGCTGAGGCTAGAAGGAATATCCCGCCCGCCGCATGAATCTCTTGCCATCTGCAGGACTCCTCCTTCTTCGCGCTCTGGAGCGTATTCGACCAGCCGGTCCCAACCCCTTCTTTTCCACTTAGGGCACGAATATTAACTACCCCTGGAAGTCAATACCTGGGATTTTGTCTTTCTTTCTTTACCCAACAATATTTGAAGAAAAACTGCGGGCACATTGAGGAGCGTATGTCACCAGAGCCAAAATGAATGAGTAAAAAAAAGACAGGGGAGGAACACAGAGAGCTATTACCCCTTCTGAAATCTTTGCAAGGGCTTGACATAAGAGATGCGCCGTTCAACACGAAACAAGCGCTGTTCTTCATAAACACATTAACATCCCACCCACTCGCTCACAATTTGCTCCTTTAAATGTTTACACATCTTGGGCTGTGGAACTTCCAATTACCAGGGATCCGGTCATGCTAAGGCTAAAGGCGTCACTCAACGCGGCCCTTCTCAATGGCACCAAGTCCTTCTCGGACGTGAACTCCGCGGCACGGCTAAAGCCAAAGGAGGTGGAGGGGGGGTCCCGCGGAAGGTGGGAAACATGGAGAGAGGCGCTAAAGGGCGAGGAGAGCCCCGTGTGCGCGCCCCGCTCCCCCCGCGCCGCCGGGGAGGCCCGGGCCTTACCTGGAGGGTATCTTGCTCGCTGAATGGTGGGGCTGGGTGTCCGGCCGGAGGCGGCGGCGAGGGGCGGCGCGGGCGGCGGGCTCCGTGCCGGCCCGGAGCTC
>VZSV01000282.1:251788-289073 GCA_013398735.1 Nothocercus julius
TCCCCCGCCCCGCCCCCCTGCGGCTATAAATAGAGCGCGCCGTGCGTGTGTCACGTTCCCATTGCGTGCGGCTGACGCTGACGCACGGGGGCGGTGCGCCCCGTGACGTCAACGCGTATCCGGCCAAGCTATAAATAGCCTTCCGGTGATGGCTGCCAGGGGCGCCCGGCGGCGGCCCCGGCTCCGTGCTGAGGCCGTTCCTGGTCCCGCTCCCGGGGGAGCGCCCGGCCGCGTTGCCGTGGCGACCGCGGGCCCGTTTCCTCGAGTGCCGCCCGCGAGGCCGTTGGGCCCCGGTGCCGCGTGAGGCCGGAGGGGGAGCGCGAGCCCGAGCGGCTCCGTCCGTCCCTTCCCTCCCCGAGCTTCGGCGTCAACCTGTGTTTTCTTCAAGGGGTGGCACGGACGGGGGCGGTTGTGGAAATGGTAACTTCAGCCACGTCTTGGGAGTTGTCCCGTTTAGAAGTCCGAAGCCCTGAGAACGGGTCTTGCAGCAGGTCGAGTAACAGGGAAAGGGATTTTGCAAGTTCACTGATAAGTAATAAAAAAAATCTATGCAAATCATTAAGTGTCTTTGTTCTGCATTTAGCTTAATAATTTGGGCAGCCTGGGAAATCAGATTCTGGGTACAGTTTCATGTGTTGCATGTGTTTTTGCTGGCCTTTATCTAGAAATGTAGGTGGTGTATGCCTATGTACATAGCGGCTGCCTCATGGGAGGCATTGCAATGATCTTCTAGGGAGCATCTTCTTTCTTGAACCCCTTTAGGCTGAGACGTAGCTGTTGTGTTCTAGGTAAGTGTTGCAGCCCCTTCCGTGTGCAGGTGGCTGGTGCATGGAAATGGCTGTGGCGGCTGATCTCAACATCACCGGAATTAGGCCCCTCAGGCCCAGGGGTGTAACTAGGTAATTCATTTTGCAGGCAGACGTGCTGGCTGAAGATGCAGCTGTCCCTCAGAGCTTTGCTGCCCCTTCTTTGCCAGAGCTACTGCCCCCACAGCTCTTGAGCTAATGCTGGATAAGGGAGCAGCCGGGTGAACTGTGCTAGTTTCGCCTGAAGCACCCTGCAGGGGACTCATATGGCCTCCTCCATTCGAAAGGCAGCGTCTCTCTGTTATGTTAGGCACAGGGCTGACTGTTGTGTGAGCTCATGGTGTCTCTGGGATGGAAGTGGGAAGATTAATGCTCATCTCAGCTAATAGTGCCTCTGGATCTCTTCCCAACAAACCTAGGTGTCTCAGTAACCTCTTTGGGTGAAAACTGGGAGGGACAGTGTGATTGCTTCACGTGTTTAGGCATCCTAATTGCATTTGAAATGCGTTGCACCAGATACAAAGATATGCCTAAGAGACTGGCTGAGCCTACTGAGAAACAATTCTGGAAAAAGAAATAGAGTTTTAGTACTTCAAGCATTGTCTGTCTTTAAAATCAGCAGACAGTGGAAGAGCTTAATGAATTGATGATATAAGAAAATTGTGTTCTTTTGCGTATACTTCTTCTTTTATTGTTTTGAAATCATGTGGCGATAATTAGACTATGACCTAATTCTGTTTAGAAGCCTTCTGGGCTGAGAGGGCATCTCTGCTGATTAGAGGCAATTCCTGCCTCTTACTGCTTGCAGTAAGTCACTGCAAGTTAGTAAAAACTTCCCCAAAATATGAATGCATTTGTCTAGTGTCAAATGAAAAAGATCTAGCTGTGAACAAGCGTCCAAACTGATCTTTGCAAAGGTGGTGGGAAGGTAATGCCTTATCTTGATTCCAGGAAGGGGTACTTAGCATTTCTGTTCCCTGATAGTTCAGAGGGGGAACTTCAGAGTGCTATCGCACAATGACACCAATGGGCAAAATAGGAAATTCAGGGATTTAAGTCCTTGGTCATTTAAAAGTTTTTAAACGGTAAAAGTGCATGCTTGTGCAGCAAACTCGTATCCCAAGGGGAAAAAAAATAATTAGAGTGAGAATATTTTACAGTGCTCTGGGGAAAGCTGAATTTAATACTGTGTCAATTCTCTATAGTAGGTTTTAAGACCTTTAAAAATCGAGAAACACTGGAGGTAGTCCTGATAGAGCTCAACATAAAGACAAAAACAGGCTAATGATTCTTTCAATTTAAATGAATGGACAGTAATTCTGCCACTGTACTGACTATTGTTTGAATAGAAAATGTTAGGGTGCAGTTCAAGGGAAAGCAGAGATAGCTGAACAAGATATGGAGCCTAAATGGCTTTTTGTGTTGTTCTAGCAAAGTTAAAAACTGGTCTCACTTTCTTCACAGGTCCAGATTCCTCTTAATTCTTTGTGCTAGAAGTAAATTCCTTCCGAAGAGGATGCTGTCTGTAATTATGTTTATTGATATCGTTCTTGTAATCCTATTGGCAAACAGTACAAATATTTTTGCAACAAGATACACTTCTTTAGAGTATCCGTTTTGAAAGGTCTGCTCTCTAGTTTCAGGTAGACTGAAATACTTAGGTCATTGAAATCATTCCAATCTGCTCTACAGGATTCAGTGTGTTGAGTAAAGGAAAAAGGAAAGCTGGGCACATTCTATTACTTCTCCTGTGTTTATCTGTAAGAACAATTTCATTCTGTTTATCTTAAGCAATTTTTTGCTTCTATTTAAGGTTTTTTTTTTTTTTTTGAAATAAATAAAAGTTAGAAAAAAAGAACATTTGGAAGGAATTTAAGCCAAAGATTTTACTAAAATCCAATTTAGTTACTGAAAGGTCTTGCCTAATACAGTTCACAGAATCACAGAATGGTTGAGGTTGGAAGGGACCTCTAGAGATCATCTAGTCCAATCCCGCTGCTCAAGCAGGGACATCTAGAGCACGTGGCACAGGTTGAACATGACTGTAATAATACAGTGTACTAGGGTTCCGTGTTCTAAAGAAATATTAATTGGTATTGCTTTTCTTGATTCTATGTTTAACTTTTCTTGAGAAGCAAAAATACCATAACTTCATGGACTGAGTCTGACACTGTAAGTGTCAGAGCACAAGGTTATGTGGTTTGTTAATGTCACCCTTTGGTTGTAGCTTACATTTGTGGTCACACTTAAAAATGCCTTTCTTGGTTTCTGTGCCTTCTGTTCTTCTTTTCACTCTAATCTCTCTCCTGCCTTAAGCTTCTAGAGTTTCCAGGCTCTGTTTTAGATCTCCTTCCTTCCACAACAAGCCTATATTGGACTTCCCCACATCACATTTCCCTAGCTGGCTACCTTTGCTCTTTTATATGTCAAGAATGAAGTCAGGAGTGACTTCATGCTAGCTCTGTAGAGTTTTAATAAAATGTATACTTTGACAAGCTGTTCCTGTGGAATAAATGCTAATGAAACCTGTAGTTCCTGATTAATATTTAAAACATGCTTGTTTCTTCTTTTGCTACTTTCAGCCTTTTCTAAACATGTTTTGACATTTGGTATTCATTATGCACTCTTCTGCTATTGACATTATATCATTCAGAATTGACTTCAATCATGCATAGAAACTAAAAAGTAATTTTTATCTGTGTTCTGGGACCTGGTATGTAATAGAGGTAGAGCCTGATGTGGCTGTGTATGACTTTCCCCACAATGGTTTTCTCAGCTAGTGAGATGATCTCTGCTGCTGTCCCCCTCCCCCAGCCGATCTATAACTTGGCTCAATCTTTCCTGAAAAAGCCATGATTTTTGCATTGGTGGGGAGATAAAAGCGTGAGATCTTCCTCTCTCTTTCTCTCTCTCTCTCTCTCTCTCTCTCTCTCTCTCTCATCTGAGGAAAAGATCCAACTGCATTTAATATTCTTAAGGCCTCTACCATAGACTGTCAAGTAGCCTTGAGAGACTGGCGACTACCCTGCTTTTCCCAGTCCTTCAAGGTAATAGGAAGTATTTTGAGAAAGATCAATCCCTTCTGTTTTGTTTCTAGATTACGTAAGGAGAGGCAAGTGGTTCTTTTTTTTTTTTTTTTTTTTTTTTTTTAAACTGGAAAGGAGTGGGTTACTTGTGTTCTAGCCCCTGTAATGCTGTGTGCCAGTGAATTTGGGCCAGAGGGAAAAGGATTTGATATTACATGCCTTCTCCGTCAGAGTTTTTATTCAGAGCAATGTACTTGGGAAGTTTATTGCTCCTTTTCAAATCATTTGATGCTTAAGAAGTGCACTTAACTAATATTGCCTTTGTTTTAGTCTTGGAAAAAAAGTGATACAAAAGTAAAGAAAGTGAGAAATAACCAATGCGGTCATGTGGAATATATTTCTGTTTTGTTGAAATCCCTTCCAAGGACAGGGGCAAGCTGGAAAATGGATGGTTGAGGATTTAAGTGATTGTTCTGGGCTGTGACCATTTAGACCTGAGCAATTGTTCGTACAGATGGGAGATGGTTGGGTAGGAAAAGGCGGAGTGAACAAGAATGATTTGGAAAAGATCGGTAGTAGAATTTAGTAGGACTGATAAGGCAGGAGGAATGGGAGGTGAGAAGTTTTGGTAATAGTGGATCATGAATGTTGAAGAAGGTGCACTGGGAGTTGTTTTTTTCTTTTAAATAACCCAAAGAAAAGATGGGAAACGTCACATTCTCATGCTGCAACTCAAGTGTTAAGACTGTTCCTGTTTGATTTAGAAAAGCTTCTGGTTTTGCAAAATGAAGCAATGTAAACAAAAAGAAGTATCAGTTAACCCATTTTTAAGAGGTGAGGTCTAAATTCTCCTCGTAAAACTGAATTTGCACCTGCTGCCATAATCGCTCTGTAGATGTACAGATACAGCTTTCACGTCCATGTAAGAGCCATAAATGTTTTCCTTTTCAACACTGTCCTCATTGTTTCTTAAAACTGAAGAAGGCACTTTTATGTTAAGTATTAAGCTACAATGAATTCTTGGCTGAAGTGCGTGGGGGATTCGGTAGAATCATGGATGTGTAATTGCACAAATTGCACAGATTTATCTATATTGAAGCAGTTTCCTGAATTCAGACCGTGCCTCCCATTTGTATAAATCCTGGAATCTCTTCTGCCTCCCTTCCTGCCCTCCCCGTTTCACAATAACTTTAGAAGCTGTGAATCCTTGTACTCTAATAGGCTACCGCCGTTTAGTAGCCAGTCATATGGTATAGATTTGCAAAGCTGACGCAAAATGGAGCAATTCATCTCCTTCGTAACACAGCCTGCTGAAAGCATATCAGCCCGAAGCTCTGCTCGCTGCACTGTAACCCTGCTGAGCACCAAGGCGAGTTCAAGGTTTTGGTTTTGCTCTTAGCCTTTACAATGCTCCGTGGAAGCGGCCCAAGCTGCCGTGGGGAATACCTTCTGCAGTCATGAGCACCCATGGCAGCTGCATTCCACGGGAACAATGGAGCTGCTGGCAAAATGAGGAATGAATGGCAGGGACATACTGCTTCTGCAGCTAGCCCACAACTGAGGGATTCATTCCTGGAACACATCAGAATGACTAGAAACTTCACTGGCCTCCGAATTAAGTGTAAAATTCACTTGCTTCAACCTTGACTTTCCACAGTGACCAGCAAAACGTGCCCATAGGGTATAGAGACAGGATGATCTCTCTGTCTCGCCCCCTTATTTATTTATTTACTTATTTAAGTCCAGCTGTTACAATGTACACTGAAGTAGCCAAAGTATGGAATAGCTAGTGTAAATTTTTTAACAATATTTCTCCAGAAAAGTATGTGCAGTTTTTGGTCATATTTGTGACTCCTATCCTTAGAAATTCTGATCTGTTGGCAGATTATATTTGAGCAGATTTAAGAAGATTTATCAGAGGGAAGAAAATGCACACACTGTATATATTTTTTTTTCACAAAAACATTGGACAATGTTGATGGTAAGTCTGATTGCTGTTGTCCTTTTGCTCTATGTTTAAATTTTGGGCCTACACAAAAGAGATACTGTAAATTTGACTTAAAATGACTAGGAGGTGGCTTGATTTTCAGAACTGCTAGTGTGATGGAAGACTGTCAAGTCATGGGTGTAATTAAAGGGTGACTGAAGACCTACTGTGTGCTGTCCAGAAGGAAGCTGATGGTTGTTATTCAGGAGAAGAGGAGGTGGTTCTTTGCACAGTATGTGCTAAGCTGTGAAATTTCTTGCCCCAGGACATTGCAAGTACTAGAAGTTTGCCTGAAGTGGTTGAAAATGGAAGGAGTATTCCAGGAAAGTATTACGCTGTTGCCTAAAAGCACTTTTTTTTTTAGTCAGTGTTGCACAGAATGCTTGATTAGGTGGATAACTGCTGTGACACAGCACAACTGTCTATATTCTTATGTTTAAAAACAATTTGAGAAAAAGGAAAGGAATGATAAAGCTTACAGAGAAATCAAAGCTGAAGCTGTCTGTAAAGCTTTGTGATCTTGCAGTTCTGTGTGACTCAGTGATAAAATGGCAGATGAAATTCAAATTTGATAAATGCAAAATAACGCACATGGAGAAAAACAACTAATTAGACCTACACGGTGATGGGATCTAAATTAGCTATTATCACTCAGGAAGGATCCTGGACTCATTGTGAATAGTTCTGTGAAAATGTCAGCTCAATAGTCAGTGGAGGTCAAAAAGGCAACTACAACGTTAGAAATGGGTAGAAAGAGAATGGGGAAAAAATGAGGCTGTATGAATCTCAGTAGAATTCTGAAAGATACCGAGGAAGGGAGCAAGGATCACTGGAATGGCTTTCATTAAGGGAGAGAAAAGCTCTTAGTCTTAGACAAACAGTAGACTTAAGGGGAGAGGAGATAAATATGACAGCTGTTTGCAGAGTCATGAATGGTGGGCAAAATGAATGACAGCAAATAATGATTCCTTTTTCAGTTTTAAAAACACGAAGAGTGAAGAAAAATGAAGTGCCAGGATGCAAGCTTAGAAGAGGTTTTTTTTTTTTTTTTATTTAATAGTAGATACTTAAATTTTTCAGTACTCATTCTGCATATTTTTTGTTTGTTTTAAGAAAGAAGTTAAAGCAGTGATTTGACAATTTTCTGGGACAAAGGTCTGTAAAGGATTACTGAACATAAAGGTGTTGATATTGCTTCTGGTTTGCACAGATACAGTTTCCCTAAACCTTATTTGGCCAAAAGGATATGGTGATGTACTTCTATTCTAGGATTCAGCGTTGGTCGTGCCCAGGGACAGGATAGTACAGCTGGCAAAATTTTAGTTTATAGCAATTTAAATATATTGTTACTAGGATATGGTGTGTGCACTTAAAAGTTGAGGAAAGAAAGGCCTGAATATAGAAGGATGAAAGTAGTTGCATTTCAAAGTCATAAATATATGAAAAAGCATTGCTTGCTCTGTTGCATTGAAAGTGTTGATTTGATTGGACAAATGTAATGCCAAAATATTTGTAATGCTGAAGAGCTTGTAAGTGTAGTAAGTGTAATTAGTAGGTCTTGCTGAAGAGATACATGGGCTGTCTGAGAGCATATAGTCTCTGGTATGTCTTGTTAAGGTTAGAGAATTTTAGTGTCCATTCCTCACTGTACAACCTCTTTTCTTTAGGTTTGTCTTATTGTTTTTTTGCTTAAAAAAAAAAAAAAAAAAACAGGTACCAATTTCTTTAAGATATTTAAACATAGAAGATTGTGTCTAAATTTGAGGTAGTGAAGACAGGTGGATGTTGCCTGCATGTTGTTGATCTTGTAGTGCAAATTCTGTCACTAGCGCTACAGGTCACTGGAAAGAAATACTGGTAGAAATGCTGCTGACAACAAAACCTATGTGATTTCTAAACTGGAGTGGAGGCTGTGGGAGAATAGGTGGTCATAACAATTGAATGAGTGTGCTCTACGATGCAGAGTACTTTCATCCCTGAAGCCTTCAATTTGTGAGACTTTTTTTTTTTTTGGGGGGGGGGGGGTCATAAATATAGTGTTACCCTTGTCTTCTGTTACAAGCTCTTTTTTGAGGGCTTTAAGTATTCCTTTTACTCTTACGCCAGTGATTTTCAACCTCTAATTTTATAGACCCGGAAAAATCTGCAATGGTGGAATGAATGCGTGTAGAGCAAATCTAAGCCCAAGAGACTTGGCTTTGTAGTTTTGTGGTCCTTCAGTTCGCCAATGCTGTGGCGGGCTCCAGAACTTGAAACAACTGATTTAGACTCTTTAAATGATGTATATAAAATAAATAAAACTTTCATGGAAACTAAGACTTGTTTAACAAATTGCTGTTAATGTTTGCTTCAACAATTGGAAAACCACTATTTAACAGCTTTGTTAATGACCTGGATGATGGCACCAAATGTGTTCTCAACAGGTTTACTGGTGACACAAAACTGGGAGGAGTGGCTAATATACCAGATGGTTGTGCTGCTATTACAGGGAACCTGCCAACCCCACCTGGAGAAATGGGCAAAGAAGAATCTCGAGAAGTTCGACACAGGGAAGTATGAAGTCCTGCCCCTGGGGAGAAATAGTCCCAGGTACCCATACAGGCTGGGGACCCACCTTCTGAAAAGCAGCTTTGCAAAGGCCCTGCAGGTCCTGGTGGACAGAAAGTTGAGCATGAGACAGCAATGCACCCGCACGCCACGTGCCAGTAAGGTCAGCAATACCCATTAGGAAGAGCATTTCCAGCACTGGAAATATCTTGCCCTTCTACTCAGCTCTGGTGAGACAACATCAATAGGACTGTGTCCACTTCTGGGCTCCACAGATTTACTAGAACGAGGCCAGTAAAGGGCCACAAAGATGATTAAGAGTCTGGAATATCTGTCTTATGAAGAGAGGCTGAAATAGCTGGGCTGTTCAGCCTGGAGAAGAGAAGGCTGAGAGGGGATCTTATCAATGTGTGTATAAATCCTATCGGAGGGTTGAGAGGATGGGACCAGACACTTTTCTGTGGTGCCAGTGGTAGGACAAGAGGCAGCAGGCCCAGACTGAAACACAGGAAGTTCAATTTAAGCACAAAAGGGTTTTTTTACTGTGAGGTAGCAGAGCACTGGAACAGGTTGCCCAGAGAGGTTGTGGAGTCTCCATCCTTGGAGATATTTAGAGCCTGACTGGATATAGTCCTGGCCATTGTGCTCTAGCTCATCGGGGAGGTTGCACCAGATGCTCACCAGCAGTCTTTTTCAACTTCAGCTGTTCTGGGATTCTGTGAATTTATCCCAGGATGTTGCTGTTTTCGTCAGTAGCTCGTTCTGTATTTTAATCCATGCATCAACTACAGTTGTATTTCAAGAATTTGGCTATGAAAAACTTGATGAAAATTATTTTGGACTAACAGAATCCCTTTTAATCCTGCAGTACTAAGGAAACTTTGAAGTGGTGAGCATGTGTGGTGTTCTGTACTCCATAAGCAACGTACTCATTTCTCTTCTACATGATAGATGGAAGTTGCATGACAGGCATGATAGTCCGCAATTTGGAAAAAAAGTTCTGTTTTGTTTTTGTCCTGTTTTTGTCCTGTTTTCTGTTCTAATATTCAAATTCTGTTGGCCTTATAAGGTGAGAAGTTGCTTTACACTTTTTTTAGCATTGACTTCTGTGTTCTAATGTAATAGACAAATTACCAGCACAACAAACAAACCCCAAAGGCCGACTACCCATAAGACACCGGTCCCTTTTCATAGATCTCTTTCATGTAAAATTCTAAACACCAAGGTCTGTGAAGCTGCTAAGTTCTTTCTACAGGAATAAAGAATCAAAGGTGCAAACACTGCATCTCTGTTTCTAACATTTTCCCTCTCATCAGTCTCCTTGTCCCTTTATATAAATACTTTTTTCTTATTCTGAGTGGGAATCAAAGAGGGCAGGAGTTTGGAGGGGAAATATTTTTTTCATGATATTCTCCTAACCAGGACATCTGAACGATCTCTGGAGACTTCTCAGTAGAGGGACCTTGTGTTTCAGGAATCTGATACAGCAGGCACAATAGTGATGTCCTGCCTGTACATTTTGTCTTTATGGTTTCTATAGGGAGTTTTTGTGTGGATTCAACTTGCACAATGAAGTAGTTTCTCTCATACAGCATATAAGACTTAACTGGGCCAAATAGGGTTATTCTGCCAGCTAGGTGGAGCTCCCCCACTAAGTTTATTCTTTTCATGATTTTGTACAGCCTTAGTCACTATCATTGCATCCACAAATTCAATTAATAGATGGCCTATTTCCAAAGAAAAATAAAATCAAAATGTGGGAAAATTCTCTCCTTCACGGACTTTGTCACAGGAGGAGTCAAGCACCCAGCTAGCAGGGGCCGCAGAGAGTTCTGCATTCCCATTGACGCTGATTTTTCTCCACACACTTTTCCTTCAGTATAAGCCTACAAGTGTTAGCAACTCTTAAGAAAGTTTTCTTCCTTTTCTAATGACTCAAGCATAGCTCGGAGGTTATGGTAAGATAAAATTAACCTGTAATGTACATCTGTTAATAGCAAAATTTGTTCCTACCTCTTCTCTCAAAAGTGATGCTACAAACATGGCATCCTTTGTTTCCATAGTATAGTGCATTTCTAGAGCTCTCTGTATTAAAAATCTTGTGTCTTTATGTGGAAAGAGAGGCTTCCTGTGGCTTGAAATATAAGGTTCAGACCATATTCATTATGCATTTTATGCTGCCTCAGCAGTAAAGGATCTACAGGACAATTCAGGCTTGAGCTACAGTATGCAATTCAGTCGTTTTTCTGTTATTCTTGCATACGTTAACTGTCTTCAGTAGATTTAAGTAAACACATGAAGTAGAACTTAGTACACAATTTTATTAATAGCTCAGAAAGAAACACGGAATCCAGATTACAGTTGTGTAGGGAATTGGTATTTTGGAAAAACAATTGCTTTTTTTGGTTGTCAGGATAGCCTTATGTATATCTTTATCAGTGATTAAACTAATGTGTCTTATTTTGCTAAAAGAAAATGTGTGGTAAGTTACCATTGCTCTGCTTCTAAACAGTAATTCACTACACTACAGCAATTTTTTTGTTTTTGCTGTGTTATCTGTATGTTGGTGTTCACCTGGTGTTTAGGTGTAAAAAGAAGTCGTGATTTGGATTTTGCAAAGTATTAAACAAAATAGAGACATTAAGTTTTCTCTCTCTCTCTTTTTTTTGTTTGAACAGAGCTCCTTTTTGGAGTAAAAGCAAACCGTTTAAGGATCATACAGAAGTATAATTAATTAACGCTTTTGGGGGGGGGGGAGAAATAATGATCTGAATATCTTTCTTTGTCAGTAATTAAAGACATTCGTTTGAAATCAAACCTCTCTGAATTAAATTTCATGGATATGTTTTTCTACTGTAATATGGCACTTTAGTCCGGAGAATACTTTATGATGATATATGGAATATACTCGACTATTTGCAATCATTGTTTCAATTCACCAAATAACCAATTGAAAGAAGAAAATCAGAACCATGTTGTAGCATTAATAATGATAATGGAAGACTTTCAGATTGAGGAAAATCTTTCTTCTTCTTCTGAGAATATGCATGCGTTAGTTCAATGGGAAAATGTCTTTGATTTTTTTAATCTCATCCTTAACTATTTATAGGGACCAGTGTATTTAAGTTCTTTAAATTCACATGCTGAATGAAGGCAGTCTTTGAGATTCCTGCTTCCTGAATGAATTCTGAACAATATGCACTGGGGACTATCAGCTTTCCGTCAGATAACGTCTTATATTTCAATATATATTATTAATTATACTTTAATTATAGTAATTATAATTATTTAATTATACATTATTAATATATTTTGGTAACAAGCAATGCCACATATGCACATTTTATCACAACACATATAGGATTTGGAAGAAGAAACACAAGCAGAGGAAGGGAAGAATTTGGAGGAGGCATCACAAAGTCATTTTGTGATGGATGACTAATGTGATAACTACATTTATGGCATTATGGAAAAACAGATATTTCAATGAAGTGCTAATTTGATTTTATAAATATAAAATCATTTTCTCTTACAGCATCATGAAACCAGACGTATTTTATGCGTTTTTTTATTTTGCTGTTCCAGAAGCATCAGAAAAACAGTGACCCTAAAGCCTGTATAATTATTAAAATTCATTAAATCTAAAGCATTGAAACTTAGCAGCTTGTGTATTCATTTATGTCTTTAATTCCATATACTTATTAACTGCAGATACTTGAGATTATATATAGAAAGGCTCTATCAAGTATTCTGGGTATTCCCATGACATTGTAGACTTAAGCTGTCAAGTGAGGACTTTACTTCTTGTTCCTTATGGGCAGATACAAATTTTGCAGCAAAATGAGGATTCTTGGTCCTCTGTTTCAAGGAGCAGATTCTATTCTCTCTGCATTCTTAAATGCACCTGTATGATCCTTCCAGTTGGTGATTTTGAGTTGAGGAACACATGACTTGAGTCCAAGGCAAATATCCAAAGTGACTTCATCAGTGACTCAGAACGTATGTTAGCGATAGACAGCGAGCTCTGGCTACAATATATTCATCATCAGAATCTCCTGTTAATATACCAAATATGCGTATGAAATGGATTCATACTTAGGAAGTGCAGTAATGGGGGTGTAGAACAATGGTCCGAAACACTCAAGCTTATGCTGATGCCCTCTTATTTTTCGATTGCATAGAACATGAGTGTATATTTCAGCACTTAAAAGAAGGCATAATAACAGTCAGGAGTCAGCAGTTGAATTTCCATCAGTAATGCAAATAGTGCTTTATATGTATCTGTACATTAGTGGAAGGGGAGTCTCCATCCCTGCCTCAGTGTATAAGGTTAGAAATTCTTATCTACAAACCTTACTAGTTCACATTGGAATGGGTAAGTTGCAGGCTGAGCAAGGCGAAATCCTGGATCCTGACAGACTTTGTTCTGAGTCATAGTCTCTTAGGGCTGTGACTGCTGCTGACTTTGCAAGTAGCTGGGCTGGCTGGAGATATTACACTAACGTCTCATTTTCTTGTTGATGAGACTATCACCCTGGTAAATTTTGTCATGGGAATAAGTGAGTTTGCCTCGTGCACTGCAGGCACAGCTAGAAGGTTTAACTAAAACTACCGATGGCCTTGCAGACTGGACTGATGTGGATTAGGGAGAGCTCATATAGCGTCTTTTGTTAGTGGGGCTCTGCAAGCAGCAACCTGCAGCTCAGGGTAATGAGAAGCAACTGGGAGAGGTAGCATGGTCATCCCATACAGCCAGAACTGAAGGAGGATCTACCTATGCAGTAAAGCTTACTCAAAGTGGAAACACTTTGGGTTGTATTGGTATAGTTAAAAGAATACAGCTTCCCTGCTCAAACACTTTTTTTTTTTTTTTTTTTTTTTTTTTCTTCTAATGCAGCTTTGCATTTTAGCTATAAGCTGTACCAGTGTAAGCAATTTTAGTATCTATATTGCTACCTCTATGCCAGGAGGCCTGTATTTGCCCAGTAATCTTGCTCAAAACATTATACCTTTTACTGAAATAATTATGTGGATAGAAAAACTGTGAAAACCAAGCCTTAAAAAGCTGTTTGGGGAAGTATTGGTAATTTCTCAGTAATGTTACTCTTTGATAGATAAATAATTTTAAATGTTAAGTCAGTACCTAATTTTTTTTCAGATAATCTGTACTGCTCATAATAAATGTAGTTGAATAAATAGGACAGTTCTTTAAATGTGCTATGGAGCACAATTATATAAAAGCCTTTATTGACTGTGTATTGGCTTTATTTCTGGCCTGCAATCTGTGAAGAGAGACTTAGAAAAGGAAGCGAAAAAGTATTTTATAATTTTAACTACTTTTAATTTCTAGCAGACTTGTTGCAACATCTATACAGGAGCCTGTGGGGAAAATGACTGTTCTCAAAAGGAAAGTTTGATGTCTGCTTAAATACTACCATAGGTTTACTAGTTTAATGTCAGCAAATGGAGTGGTATGTAATCCCAGGACTCATGATTAGAATGACTGTAATCTGTCTCTTGACTTTACATACTTTTTTTTTTTTTTTTGATATACTATTTGGTTCATTAATATATTTTGATTTTCAGAACATATGGCAAAACTAGTACAATGTGGATATATTGCATTGCCATTGCTAAAAAGATTATATGTTGGGTGGAAGGACACTTCAGAAACATTCAAAATAAAGAGACCAATTCGGGGACTAAGCATCTTGTTTCAAAGGGAATCTTCCCATGGAATGTGTTAGGGTGCTGAAGACTGTTGCTGCCTTTGTACCAAAATGGTAGAAAATAACTTATTTAAATTAAATCCACAACCCTAAATAAAAAGTAAAAAGGTAACAAACCTAATAAAAATATAAAGGTAACAAACAATAAAATTAAGAAAAAGCTGTGATTTCAGATATTTGTCAGGTGAGAAAAAATATAAATGCAGTGATGATGAGATTGATATGGCTAAGTGTGGTTGTAGTTTATAGTGTCATGTCTTGTGCAAGATGAATGGGACTCTGAAGGAATGAGGAGCTGCCAGCTTGTGTTAACTTGTGAAGATGGGCCTGGTAAGTGAAAAATATGTCTGTGGCATAGTTCTTCTAATATTCACAGTGCTTTTATTTACACCTGTGGGGTGTCGTGCGTGTTAGGTTACAGTGATCTTAAAATAGCATCAGCTGAATAAAACTAATTATGTACACATGGTTCACCACAATCTGTGTAAAAGTATAAATCACTAATTGCAATTGTTTATGCTTTGTGCTGCCTACAGTTGTCTGCACTGTTGAGCCTTTCTAACATGACTAACGTTCCCAAAAGAAAAAATTTACAGGACTTTTATGCTGTGCTACAGAAAGAGGCTCTTAAAATGTTGTTTGGGATGTCTGGTGGGATGGTTTTCAGCAGCACTACGTGCTTTCAAAGGATTGACAATTCAGAACACATGCCCAATACTTCACGTTGTTTTCATTTCTTGGTTACAACTCTTTTTTTTTTTTGCATATGTCCTCAAAAGTACAAAAATGGTATTCATCTTTTGAAGGATGGGAACATGAAGAAAGGTGAAAATAGTGCCTCAAAGCCAAAGAAAACTGAAACTCAGTCAAGAAAATCTAAGATTGATGTTTAAAAGCACAACTGGCTATTGAGTTTCTAAATACAGTATTTGTTCCCTGCTTTCTCCAGTCCAGTTGTTTCTAATGTGTCTCTCATCACATTGTATGGGTGTTAGGGCAAAATTTCTAATACTGGGGAAGTATGTAGTCTGGGCTAACATACTATATTTGTTGTCAGAGAGGCAGAAAAAAATTTATTCTAATAATGACTCCAGGATTAACTTTGTTTTGTTTCTAAGCAGAAGATACCTGCAGAATAGTTTAAGGTCAGATTTAAATATCTTATTGATTGAGGAGATTCTAATTTAAAAGGTTATTCTTTCTCTTACTGCAAACCAAGGACAAAATTTTACATTAATGTCATGTGTTGTAGAATTGGAAAAAAAATGGGATAAGTATTGAACATGCATTGAAATTTGATCCTATCTATTGCACAGAGATGAAAACCTGTATTATCTCCATCTCAAAAAACAAAATAACTGTGACAACAGTTATATGTACTATACCTCCTGTCAGTTACCTCATGTAGTATTTGTAATTCCATAGCTACATTTTTTTTTCATTTATTAAAGGAACCAAATAACCAAATATATAAAGAATCTCCAAATTAATTGGAGGATGAGAGATAGGTAGAATGTACAGAAGAATGTGTAGGAAAAGATATGGCCTAGATGGAATATATGGTACATGTGAGTTAAAGATGGTTTGGGAGCAGAGTTTTGGCATACTGCAGAGTTTGGGCAGTAGCTGCTGAATGACACTAAGTAAGTTTCTGTGGCAACTTATTCTGTTGCAAATTTGTTAAAATTCTTCTTTCCCCTAACACCACAATGAATGGATCTTAGAAAGACATCTTTTCTCATCTGAGTTCATTGGAAGAAATAGCCTTGATAAAGAACAGTTTATTAGCTCCGTAAGGTTCCAGGTATTGAAAGATAAGAGTGGGATTCAGACCTATAACATCCAGCCCACTCCCTTCACAGGGGAATAGACCGGTAAGAGAGAGAGCGGGGCAGAAGTTGTAGCAAAAATAGCTTGGTGAAATGGCAGTCTGCTAGTCAGACATCCTGCACAGTCATCAGCTGAGAACACCCCCACCAAGGAGAGAGGGAAGTGACTTCACCTTGTGTTGTTTAAATGACATGAGGCTTGTAGGTGTCAAAATCCAGCATTATCAGGTCTTCCTCAACCACTGGAATGTTACGCAAGACAAAAATGAGGCTATCCAGATGCAATAACACTGAATAGGGAAAATGTTGGGCAATACCTGCTGACATCACTGTAGCTGGACATAGACTGTATGCGACTGCAGTCGACAGAAATATGTAAACTCTATTGAGCTGTGGTGTGATGCTGAGGTGAAGGTTAGTCATGCTAGAACCTTAGAGAAAAGTCTCTTGAGGGGAATCCATTTCTGTGGAATTTGATGCCCAAGAGAACTGAAAGGGCAGAAGTTTTCTCTAGGTTGAAGTATGACCACGTCCATCAGGTGATCATGAAGCTGGCAATTCATGCAGTACTTTCTGTTCTTAAGAAGAATCAGTGCTTAACTAGAAATAGGAAAGTGATGAGGGTGCATATGTGCTGTAGCTTTAAATCTGTTACACAAAGCCTAGCAGAAGGGGACCGATTTGAAAGCTCTGCCAGGAGGAGGAGGAATAGCAGCTTAAGGTAGTAGTTCCGAAAGGTCCTGACCAATGGATGACTGTTAGTCTCATATTTTCTCTGGTACCAGTGTTCAGCTGTATCACTGAACCTTTAAAGAAACCCTGTTGAAAGCTGCATTTGATACAGTTTTGCAGACCAGCCTTAGAGCTCTTAGCCTGGCCACGGAGGCTGTACTTTGGGGCTGCCTTCTTAAGGGGAATTCTAGTCTACTTGTTCTAATAGAGCTCTCAATTCATTGTCGGGAGAGTGAAACTCTTTGGGGGATTCTGCACTATTGTCATTTGACAGGGTGTCTGTCAGGAGTTGTAGATGGTTTAGAGGCGTATGGTGATGGTTTAGAGGGTTTTGGCCTATCTCAGATTCCCTGGGAGATGCTGTGGTCCATGGGGGGCCTTGCAGCCTATTCTCTCTTGCAGAAGGGGCATGCTCTGCTACCCCCAAGGAACAATAATGTTCAGACAAAGAACATTTTTTCCAGATCTCTCTTGCAAATATGGAGCTGAGCATAGGACCCTTTCTGAGCCAGGAGAAGCTGCAAATTTTTGTATCTCTTTGGTACCTCGAAGCCAGAGCAAATATTGGACAGATGCATCTCTGTCGAATGATGTTTTGGTACCATTTGAGCATAGAGAGTTCTTGCTATTCTAAATCAAAAAACAAACAAAGAAACAAAAAACAACCAACCGAAAAAAAAAGAAACCTAAACACACATTTTTTTTTCTCCTATCCCTCCCCATTTGAAAAAAGCTCCACCAAATTATGAGGAAATGAGTAATAAAAATTGTAGCACTTAGAAAAGCAGAATTGAGTGCTCTGAAGCCTTGGGAGTAACTTTGATTACTGAGTAAATAAGCTGATTTCAATAGCAGAATCACAGAATGATTGAGCTTGGAGGGGACCTTTGGAGATCATCTAGCTCAACCCTCACTTCTCAAGCAGGGTCACCTATAGCACATGGCAGAGGGCCATGTCCAGGTGGATTTTAAATATCTCCAGAGAAGGAGATTCCACAACCTCTCTTGGCAACCTATTCCATTGCTCTCTCACTCTTACAATCAAGAACTTTCTCCTCATATTCAGATGAAACTTCCTGTGCTTCAGTTTGTGTCCACTGCCTCTGCTGGCCACCACTGAAAACAGTGTTTCTCTCCCTTAAGATATTTGTACTCACTGATATCCCCTTTCAGTCTTCTCTTCTGCAGGCTCAATAGATCCATCTCTCCCAGCCTCTCCTCAGATGACAGATGTTCCAGTCCCCTAATTATCTTCATAGACCTATGAAGGGTAGGGCTGGACTCTCTTTGGTCTCTTTGGTCGTTCTATGTCTTTCTCAAACTGGCCCAGAACAGGACACAATGCTTCAGATGTGGCCTCACCAGGACTGAGTAGAGGCAGGTGGATCACCTGCTGGCAACACTCTTCCTAATGTACCCCATTGGTCTTCTTGGCCAGAAGGACACATTGCTGGGACATGGTTAACTTTTTGACCATCAGTTCTGCAGGACTGCCCTCCAGCATGTCAACCGCCAACCTATACAGGTGCATGGGATTATTCCTCCCCAGGTGCAGGACCCTGCACTTGCCCTTGTTGAACTTCATGAGGTTCCTCTCCACTCAACTCTCCAGCCTGTCCAGGTCTCTCTGAATGGCAGCACAGACCTCTGGAGTATCAGCCACTCCTCCCTCTTTTGACCATCAGCACACTTGCTGAGGGTGCGCTCTGTCCCTTCATTCAGGCCGTTGATCAATTTAATCAAAGAAGACTGGACCCAGTATTGACCCCTGGGGAACACAGCTAGCTACTGGCCTCCCACTAAACTCGATGGATCTTTGCAGTATCTACTGAGATTAGTTTGAGGTCTACACCACGGGTGGAATATGTAGGACAGAGGTATCTGCTTAGAGGATGACCAAATGAGACATAATGTGCAGATATACCAGCTCAACACTACAAAAAAAGAAGAAATACTCCTCCCTTCTGTCCCCTTCTATTCCCATCGTACAATTTGTTTTCTTCTTGACACTTCTATTTCTCCAGGATGAGTGCCACTTCTACCAAAAGAGACAGAAAGTTACATGGTTGTGAGTACAAGCGGAGAAGGAAAGTGGCTGGGGCATGGATAGAGTAAATAAGGAGAAGAAAGGCTAATACAGACCTCATCATTTCAGCAGCAGAGAACCAGTAGATTGGCTTATCTACCTGTAAAACTGCAAATTTATGGCTGCGTCTATGACCTTTAAAGCATTTATTTTTTTACCTATTCACATTAAAGGCTATACTTTCACTATTTTTTTCATATATACTTTTTTTTTTTTTCTTACGTAAAGAACTGATAGCTCAATTGCATTGACAGCTCCTTGTGTGCCTGAACTTTCCTATGTATGCTGAGTTTTGTGACCTAGATGTTGGTCTGTTTTTGTTCCATGATGTATGTTTCATGTCCTCTGTAATTCATTTTTTCACATGAATGGTTTCATCTCTAATAAAACTTTCAGATAAAGAAAAAATAGATAAGTAGAAGTCAAGCAAAAACAAAATCCTGAATATCAGTCATATGGGACTCACATTTAAAATGTAAAGTAAACTTCACTGCTTTACTACATGCAGTTGTTCCCATGGACATTCAGATTAGAGTTAGAAGACATGGGCCATAAATACAATTGTCCTTAGAAACAATAACTAAACAGGGAAAGGTAGGTCAAATATCAACCAAAAATTTTAGCCTTAGTCCCATGATAATTATACACAAATAGCTAAACTTAGGAATGTTCTCCTAAATACGGACAAAGTAATTAAGGCCAGAGAGGATTTAATGCGGTTCAGTGCCTGCTAAGCAAAAGCTGCATTAGTTGGTAAGTCTGATTTCTTGATCTCAGTGAACAAATTTACCTCACTGACTGATGGCTTCAGCACTTGGTTGTTGTAGACCGAAACAAAAACCTGCATGTTTTAGCCAAGACTTTAGACTTTTCTTTATCACTGGAGGTCCTACTCTATGTAAAAGAATCCCAGGGAAGCCTAAGTTTAGAATTCTGGGGAAATAAACTATCTATCTGTCTAAAAAAAAATTTCCTCAAGTGACAAAAAAAATTTTATTGAGAAAGGATTACTGATAAGGGATCTTGCATTTAGACTTTAGAACATCTGTCAGGAAGTGGTTCTTTCTGTTTTCTAGAAGAAAGTGAACAGAAGTCTTAAGAATCGTGTGATCTTGGAGCCAGCCCAGATCTCCACCATTGGATGCAGTAGCAAAGATAAGTTTTAGTTTGAAGCTGAAGATATGTTTTAGTTTGAAGCTGTGCTGTGGTGCTTGAGGCAAGTAATGGGTTTGCTTTTGAAGCCAAGGTAAGTTTCCCAGCTGGAGACAGAATTATTCCTCTGCAGGAGCTGAGCATAAGTTTCAATAAAGCCATCCTTCTCTGCCAGTGTAAATTCCTGACCTGTCAATGATATATTTGGAATCACAAGAATTATCAGAGAGGCCAGACTTACTAGTATTTAGGAGCCTGTGAAAATTAACCTTTGGCCTTAGTAATCCTTTGCATACAGTTAAGATGCACCTATGCCAGGAAGCCTTTTCCTTCTACTTGCCAACTCATACCTAATCTGCCTTTTTGGCTGAGCCTAGACTTAAAGAGTTTTGCCTTTAACTTATTGTTGATTATAAATAGCAGTAAATCAAGATTTTCAGTGAGCATGGAAACAGCAGCAGGGAAGTGGTCAGAAAACCATGATGTTGGGGCAGCAAACGGTTGGGCTGCAGAGGGAAAGACTCTGTCTCCAAGGAAGGGAGGTGAGGTCATGCAGAATAGCAACAGGAGGAAATGAATGGGAAATGCTGTCTTGAGGCACACTTGAAAAATAAGGAGCATGAGAAGGAGGGATAATTTGGAATATGGGTGTCCCTACCATCTTGATCTGGCAGTACTGTATGGAAGAATTAGAAGAGTTCCACCATTACTACCATTTCTTACACATCCTTCTCATAGTGGTTTCGAAATGGTTTCTACCATTTCTTACACATCCTTCTCATAGTGGCTTTTTGAAGGCATGTATCAGAGCACTCATTTTATTTTTTTACCTAAAATTTTCTTTAGAGGAATTTGTAGGTCTTTCAGTGTAAACATTTTTCCTTTGTCATTCTCTTATTAAAGCAATGACCAACATCCACCTTTTACATTTTTAAACTATTTTTAATTGAGATGTTTATTACATCTTTTTTGACAGAGGAAAATTCCTTTTTTCTTTAGAGCACTCCGTATGTTCTACTGTTTCCTGTAAAAAACTCTTCTCCTCAGTGAGCTGTTCTTTAAAGATATTTGCTCTGAACTGCAGGCTCCAATAGCCACACAGTTTGCTCTGTCCTGTCAGCTTTAAGCAATAACTCAGTAAGAGCTTCTCCTAAAACAAACAAACAAAACTTCCAAAAAAGTGGAGCATCCCTATGAAGCTGCCAATGAAATAGTGCAAATTAAATGAAACCAACTTTGTGCTGTTTTTTAACCTACTTCTAAAACCTGTTCTAAGTTTGAACTTCAAATAAGCACAAAGATTAGAAAGGGAGAGTGCCAAAAAGGATCTCTCTCTCTCTCTCAAGCATGTTTACTCTGTGCATGTGCAGGCGTAGTGCGAGCACTCAGCTTTACACTTGCCATGAGCTCCTATGGACAGGTGCAGATGTTGTTTCTGCGATTATTTCCTATGACTCTAGGAGAGAGAAAACTTCTTTAAAATTGAGAATCCATACTGCAAAGCTACAGAAAGGCTTTCAGCGAACTTTGGGATAGGTGTGGGTTTTGCTCCAACTTTTTGAACAACTTGAATGCCAATGTGATATAGACCCCTAAAAGAGATGGCCTGTGCCTCTATGATCTGCTCTGTTGAAGGATGACTCCAGAGTATGATAAACTATTTTTGGCTCAGAATGGTAGATTTACAACCCCTAACTCCACCAGCACACACACACTCTTCATTTATGCTGCGTAGCATCCCATCAGGGGAGCAGAGTAATGATTCTGTGGATATCTGATCAATTGCAGGAAATAGGTGGCCCACAGTTCTTGCTAATCTTCTTGTGAATCAGCTGCACGGGAGAATTTTCTTGCTTTTCTCCATGGTTATAATCGGCCTTGAGGGTTTTCTTTTTTTAATTTTTAGATAAGATCTGATATGAGATTAAGGACATGATAAAGAACTTTTAAATACGAAATACAAGAGGCCATTAACATTCCATTGAATTGTAGAACTGTCAAGCTAAACCCAGCTTTTCTGGTGCTCTGTGCATGTGCAATAGTAGATCACTGAGTCACAGGAAATGATTCAGTCAACATTTCTAAACTTTGAATGTGTGTTTTGTGGAAGAAACTTGATGTAAATGTTTAGACAGTTATGGTTTTGGAGATAAATATTGCAATTTTATGGAGTTAAGGGCTTGACATACCAGAATTGTGATGCATGGTTGTCAATTTGCTGAACATCTGAAGCTGTTCAATTATTGTACTCGGTTGCAGAGTGGGTTGTTTTTTCTTTGGCTAGTGTAATGTGGTAGCATATTTAGGTCCAACACATAACATATCAGAAAATCAAAGGAAAATTACATTTTCATCACTCAAAATTCCTTGTGCACTTCTGCAGGTGGATATGTACAGACCACTGTACCGTTCTCCTTAGCACTGTACAGTTCTCCTTAGTTCCTTGTCTAGTCATACTGTGAATACAGTGATACAGTGATATGACCTCTCATGGCAAGTCATCCTCTGCCTAATTGACCTCACTCAGATAAACTGCTTTAGAAGGTTAAATTAAAGTGTTTCCTCTCTCATATTAATTTCATTAAATGTAACAGAAATGATACTTAAAACTGAAAATTCATCTTTTCTTATATCAGTTTCTTGCAGTTAGAATGTTTCTTATATTTTAAAGTATTTGATTTCAGTAGAATTTTTTAAAAATGCTTTACTTAGTAAGGAGTTGAATGTACCTGCAGTGTGCTTAAAGGACATGAAGTCAAGATTACAATGTCACAAAACTATTATTCCTAGATATTCTCCTGTAAATCTGAAACAGTACAGTCTCCCTGAAAGGACAGAGGGACACATCTTTATAGCATTCCTTTTCATAACTTTAAATTTATAGTATCTTTTCTCTTAAAAACTATAATATTCTTTGTGAAAATTTCTAGGCAACAGCTTTCCAGAATTAAATTTGCTTGCAAGAAAAGAAAAAATTCTTATGGATTTCTTAATATATGCAATGAACTGAAGTTTAATGAATCTACAATTGATTGATTTGTTAAGCTTATATTCCTCACTTACCTATAAATCCTTTTAAATATATGTATTTCCTAGTCATATTCACTTTTCTTGCAGAGTACTTATTAATGCTAATATCAAGTTGGCTTAAAGTAACTAATTCAAGGACTGTTGTTATAGCTAAGGTTTAATATTGAAATTGTTCATAGTGTGTGTATATAGAAATTACTGTGACCCATGGTTTATGGGAGCAGCTCAAGAGACAAAAAGCTGATGTTTCTTAGTGTACAACTTCTTTAAAGGGCTATAGTTCTGGTAAGGCCAAAGGAGTTACAGCGGGAGATGTAAAATACATAGATATATATGGCAAATGCAAGATAAAAATAATTGTGTGGCAAACAAAATGGGACTTTATCTCTTTCTTTTGTCTAATCAGATTTTAAATGTAACCTGAGTTACGTAATTCATCCCTTTAAGCCCAGTGGTGGTGAAATGACTCTGCAATCGTAGCGCAAAAAAGAGAAGAGGAAAATGTTAAGCTGCAGTTTAAGACTTGTTTATGGAATTACGTACAGCAACGAAATTAATAGAAATTCAAGAAATGCAAAGTCCTGCACCGGGGAAGTAAGAACCCTCTGCAAGACTACAGGCTGGGGACAGTGTGAAGGGAGAGCAGATCTGCAGCCAAGCACTCGGGTGTCCCGGTGGGCAGGCGGCAGCATGCCCTGGCAGCAAGGATGGCCGACACATCCTGGGCTCTACGAACAGGAATGTAGTCAGGTGGCAGAAGGGAGTGATGATTCCTCTTTCCTCAGCACTTATTGGACCGCATCTACAATACTGTGTCCAGCCTGGGGCATTCGTTCAGCCTGGGGAAGGGATGGCTTTGGGGACATCTAATAGCAGCATTCCTTTAGCTGTGGCTCGTCATCAAGAAGACAGGTGAGGCTCTTGGTGGTGTATGCTGGAAGGATAAGGAGCAACAAGAGCAGAAACAAGGCAGGTTCAAACTGGGCATAAGGAGAAACCCTTTCACTTTGAGGATAGTCAGGTATTATTACAGGTTGCCCAGAGAACCTGGAGAATTGAGAGCTCTAACTGGATCAAGTCCCAGGCAACCTCACCTGACCATATAGCTGATCCTGCTTGTAGGAGGTTCAAGGTGACCTTTTGTCATCCTGGTGAACCTAAATTGTCCTGATTCTATGCAATTTTATTATAGTGTTAAGTTTGAAGAACTAAGGGAAAAAAAGTATTATTTTCAGATTTTACATTCTGTCCCATTTCAATCTTACTTTTTATTTTTGTTTCATTTGTTTTAAATGTGATTTGATATTTATAAAACAAATTGTATCTGACATAGAAGACTTTAAAGTTTTTGAGTCTATGATCACAAAATATTTTGATAATTACATGCTCTATTTCAAATACTTCCCTGCTCATTTAGGCACTTAATTCAAGTTGAAATGAATGAAGTGTGTGACTTGTTATCAAATATATAGTTATTGTGTATAATTTGAAAAGAAAAGGTAATTTTTGAATTGACAGACAACTTGTGTTCAACCACTGTTCGTTATCTATTTTCATTTTAGGTCTTGGCAGTTTGAGATAACCTAAGAATATATTCCTCAAGTCAGCATTAGATGCAGTAATTACATTTTCTGGCTTTGAAAGTTCTTAAGTCCTTGAACAGCCCTTACAATAGGCTCATGTGAACTAAAAATAAACTTCAAACTGTTCATATTAACTGGGTAATAACAGGCTACAGAAGAAAGCAGTATCCAGCTATGATGAAAACAGGAAGTTCATTACACAAGCTGCCCTTTCCAGATAGGTATGAATTCTTAAAGGCTTGACTAAAATAATAATCCCTCAAAGTTTTTAATAAAAGTAGAGAGTTGCCTATTGTTCACCGCTCAGTAGAGACGAAAAACATGTACCCCAGTACATTGTGAAAGATTTACTGTGTTCTGGGAAGCAACACTATTTCTATTTAGTTGTTAGTAAACCTCATCTCAATTTTAAGTCACTACGGATTTGATCCTGCAATCAATCTGCAAAGAGTTATCTTAACTGTGTTCAGCAAAGCTGCGTAATACCTTTAAGCCCGGGAACATGGTGGGAATGCAATGTAGAAGCTGCCTCTGATAGACTGGGGTCAGAACCGAGTGCTAAAATCTTGTCATGGATGTTGAAGCGCTATCTGTGCTTCAGCAGTTCCCAGAAAACGCCGTTTGTCCCCTGAAGTGGTAGCGTCCTTTCCACCTTCTCTGGAGAAGCAGAGATGGCAACAGGGCTCTTCAATAAGAAGAAGCAAATGAAGTGATACCTAGGTGTAGATCATGTGCAGAGAGGTTTCGCTAGACACATGCTACTCTTTATTTCAATAGTAAGAAATATTTGAAAGAAATAACCACAGAGAAGGCTTTCCTTTTTTGAAGCAGGAAGCCTGAGGTCAATAGACTGAGTGAAACAACAGGGACAGAGGGTGGGAGACAGAAGTGTGTTCCCCACATTCTGCTTCTGTTACCATGCCCTTTTGGGTTGGTGTCTCAGAGTAAATAAAAAATAAAACAGTTGAGGGTTTTTGTCAATTGTGAAATACTTCACAATTCATAGTTTTCCAGTTTTCTGCAGGTTTCGGTAGATGTTGTCTGGTCTTTTCTTCTGTGTCTGTCATTTTCATGTTCTACTTTGCAGCCTGCAAGAACTATACGTGTATATGTGTGTGTACATTCTTAGTAAAAGCTTTATGTCTAGCAATTAATCTCATGATTCAAGCCACTGGGACTCTAAGGCCTCTAGTACATGTGTTTTAAGTAAGCTTTGACCTAAATAGAAAGTAATTAAATTTTTATGGGTGTTGAGCAGTTGCAGTCTTTTTGACTTAAAGGATAATCATCAATTCGAAAGGTCAGGCCATTTTTATTTATGTAAAAGTATATGCTTTAGTGGAAAAAGTTTTGTCCTTCCTGCTTGGCTTTCCATACAATAGGTTCTGCTGTTCCAGAACCCACAGCTGGACTTAACTGGTAGAATGCAAATCTATACCAGATTATTGCAAAATCTTTCACTAAATGATCAAAAGACAGACTAAAATATATAAATTGTATGTGATAGAAATGTAGTATATATTACATAAAACATACAGTATAATATATATTTTCTGAGGCAACTGGATAATGATCATAATTATAATACAACAATTTGCCCCTTTTTTGTGTGCCAGACAACAGAATGGGAACTCTGTGTTGACTTCTGCCAGCCTATGAAATTAACCCATGTTAGATTAAGCTCTGTGAAGAATGGAAAAAGTACTATTCCACAAAGCCACATTACATGTGATTTAAGGATAGGGAATTCTGTTCTGCTGAGGGAAGACTGGAATACAAGATTAAATTAAGTCAAAGGCTAAAGTTAATTTAACCTTGTGTTTCACTCTTTCACCCTTTTGATCTGTGCCTGACAGCTCATGGGGCTGTCAATCCTTTCCTAACACTGTGTGATAGGCAGTGAGGCTGCAATATTAAACAGGCCTGGAAATGTTCCAAGCCACCGAGGCCATCTCAGCTCTCTAACGCCCAGTCCAAAATCTTGCATTCTCACTTTCTTTGTGTCAGAGATATTTTCTTTGAACGGAATGTCTATTGAAATCTAACATTTAAATGACTGTATGTACCATTTATATATTTACTTTGTCATTAATAATCATGTTATTGAGTGATAAGATTTTTAAAATAGAATTTATGGAAGGTAAACTTAACCTATGTGGAAATCTCTATGTGGCCTCATAGATAGTGAATAATCAAAATGTACTTCTTTTTTTTTCTATCACAGTTAATTTTAGGATTTACCACTAGAGACTAAAGAAGCAGAAAGAAGGAAACTATGAAAGATTAACCATTATGGAATGACCAGTGCCTGTGGCAGAAAACTCTCCTACCCTGTAGAAGGGACTATTAATTTGCACAGAGTTTGTCTGCACTGAGTTTGCCCCTATGTGCCTCGGCAGAGGGAAAGGCCGGGCAAGACGGTGCCCACTGTGCAAGGCAAAGACTGTAACAAGTCACTTGTGCATATTCTAGGTGGGAGAAGGTCCCAACCTGCAGAGAAAAGCAGTGAGAAGAGGCTCGTGGCAAGGGACCCTGAGTCAGCCACGGTCATCCTCATGTCCTATAGCTGACCGCTAGCACATTTTCACCACTCTTTTCCCTTCATGACTGGGATGCTGGGGGTGCCACTGGGGAAGCTCTCTGTCATCTCCCAGAGAGCACACTCTTCCAGACAGAGCCCCTGCCTCTGAGCCTTTTATTGGAATCTATGTGTGTATGGTAAAAATGGTGCAATACCACTCTGTCTCACCTAGCATTTTCAGCATGTGTTTGCATGACAAAAGAAATGTCAGTGTGCATTTTGCCTGCTAAATGAAATCATGTTAGACTTTTCTATTTGCTCTGACTTGGATGCTTTTTATCTAATTTTGCCCATCCAATAAAATAATCTCTGAAATTAAGATGTTTGAAAGCCAGAATTGACTATTTCCGCTCAGCAGGATAGAATACCGTCATGTTATTAAATAACGACAATGTTGATTTACTGTTAACAAATTCTTCCTAGAAGCTAAACGCATTAGACAGTCTATGCAGATGATACTGGTATAAACCCAGACCAATGGACAAGCTATTGCCATTATGATCTTATCACAAACTTTTGGTACTCAACGTGGAAAATAACTGGTACTTCATGTATTAATTAAATGGTGCTGTGTTGTGTCTTCAAAGTTCTTGTATCATGTTTCAGAAATAAATAACTCTTGTTATATCTGACTAGAGAAAGCTTGTTTGTAAATGTTAGATAAAATTTCCTGTGGAATCTCCTCAGATTTAAAAATTGAAAGTCACGTCATTCCCAACTTGTTTGGGCTATGTTTAGCTCATGGATTACAATGAGTATTTCCACTTTTAACCACTTCCTGCTCCAGCATATTTCTGTTTGCTGCTGTTCTCGCTGTACTAAATCTCAGCTTGAACTGCTGTGTTGAGTGCAAACAGGTGCAGTTCCCAAAGTTTGGAGCCCAGTATGGGACACTTACAAATGAAGGAAATGGGGGGAAGATAATGTCATGTATGTAAAATTATCACAGAGGCTTGTTGCCCTGATGTCCTTTTGGCACATAGCACTTTATTTACATTTAAAACATTTAGTTTTAAAATCTTGTTTTCATTTCTTGGTAGCAATGTGGAAAAGAGGTTTGTTGGAATTTATTATATAAGAGAAAAAAAGAGAGGAAAGCTGGGAAAAGGTAAAGGGATGGTAAAGAGTGTGTAGCTTTAGGGACAGGGAGAGTAAAGCTGAATGGCTAATGTGTCATAGAGACTCCAGCTCTGGAGAAGGAGATGCAGGTGCCAAGCAAACAAGAGTGACTCAGTTCAGTGGCAGAACTAAACATGTGTTCCAGCTCTTGCTGCGCCCCATCTCCAGTAAGAGAAAGTAAAGGCTGCTGGATTTCTTGTCCCAGGATTTCTGTCTCATTCTTCATCTTTGTTTGCATTTTATTAAGTCATGTGTCCTAACAGGTAATACTAGAGCATCGCTTTCATTTTATTAGATTGCCAAAAACCTTTGGTGACGCAGAATGGCAATGCTTCTGATGTCCATTGGGGCTCTTTGCATTTTCATGCTGTTCAGATTAAGGACACCTGTTTAGATAGGCCTATGTGGGAACACATTGGCTGAAAATTTCTTTGAAGATTCTTTGTTAACTGCTGAAGAAGTTGAAATGTAACTGGAAAAGGACCTTCACTAGATCTCTTTACCTTCTTCTTGTGTCCTTGTGTAGAATTTCCTTTCTAAGTCATGCTTGGTTTTGAAGGGTTAGAGAGTTCTCTACTCGCATATCTGGTTTCATGATTTTGACCTCCTTCGTTTAAACAATGTATCTTTAATTTATGATCACATTCTCTCTTTTTTCTTTTTTTTTTTTAACTTAACACTCTTCTCACTATATGCAAGGATGGATTACATACATAACACTTTATGAGATGAAGTCTGGCAGTGTTCCTGGCACCACTCTGGTCTTCAGGCTTGGCCTTGAGCGTGCTTGGGAGTGCACACGTCTCAGTGCACTTGTCTGCAGGCCTGAGGAGTCAGAGGGTGCTCCTGAACATTATGACCTAAATCAAAACATACCACAAATGAGGACTAGCAAGTATTTATCTGTTGGGGTCAGGGAGGTAAACCATTTCAGAAGACAGAAGTTTCTTTCATGTATAATCCTAGAAACCTTTCCAGTATCAAATTTCCAACTTTGGTGTTCCAACACAGGTTTCTGACAGTGAATGAAGACTGCTGCAGTATCTGTCTGCTCCACATTGCAGGCCAAGCACTGGAAGATGATGTGAACCATGGCACAGAAACTGTGATATGTACTATACAAAAGCATACTGATTTAATCTGTGTTTAGTTTAAGAGTCACCATGAGATTGTCTACAAAACTAGTGCTGATCTATACTGGCACTGAGACTTTAAGGGTGGTTTTAGGTGAGATCATATGGCATCATGCGTGATGTGCAGGTCACTCTGATATGGTTACCATGTACAGCTGTCAACTTGGTCTGTCAGTATTTAACTGTTTTCCATATGCTCTATGTTTCTTAACATACCTCCATATTGTTCTGTTCTTGAGCTGCTTAATAAATCTTTGACACTTTATAAAAAAGTATTTCCTCTTCTAATCTAGAGCAGCATTTATTTGTAAGCAGGACAGTATTACGATGTGAGATACTCTTTGTTATTCTCTTCCTCCCACTAAACTTTTCATTTCTCATTCTGAGTTTAGTAATTCTGTAGCAATTGTTTACAATGTCAGTACATGGTTTTGCATATAGTTACACGTAAGCTCAATAGGGCTGCTCCCCCTTGCCCTCCTTGCTAAGTCCTTGCTAAGTGCATCATGCCCTGCTGCCTCTCTTCACTGACTCCATGTGGAAGTTTGTCTGAACTGTGGGAAAAAACTGTGCTGTAGGAAGAACAGGAAAGGGAAATGCCAGCAGTGCAAGGAGCAAGATGCTTCGTTATATAAAGTTGGGTAGTTTATTTTTTTTTCAGTATCTTTTTTTGTTTTTTTTCAAAAATAGCAGACATGATGTGTATGTAGCTTCTGAATTTGTAAATAAATCATGATTCTGTTCCACTTAGAGAATGATTCTCTCAAGTGGCAGGGATTTCTTGCATTATTGGATTTGATTCTCCAGTGTTGGATTCTTCTGAAGCTTGTGCATTATCAAATGTGAAACAAGAAACTGAAGCTTTGCTTCAGGATGTGAAGCTTTTCTCTCAGTGAAAGATGATAAGGTTTCCAGGCAGAGTGGCAAAAATTAACAGGTGATGTAAAGGCATTTTAAAATCAAATGCTAGAAACTGGTCTATCATAGAGAAGCTTGAAAAGAAACAAAACCTGTAATTACTAGAGGTTGTCATGAGTGTTCTGTGTTTTTTGTTTACTGCGAGATAATAAAAGCAATTCTCTGCTAAAGATTATTCCTTCCAGACGGGGGCCATAGAAGGTTGCCTTGAAAAATGGGAAAAAAATGAATACGATTAACTTTATAAAAACAAACAAACAAAGACCCCTGTCTCTACTTTTTTGTTCTTTTCATTATTTTCATTATAAAGTATTTTTGAATGTTGGGGAGTTCTGTAAATTGTTTCTATCAAAGCAGATTTTTGGTCATACTAAGTAGTTTCATTAATGCATTTATTTTATTTTCCCTTTCTCATGGTTCTGCTATGACAAAAAACTTGATCTTTTGGCACCCAGTAGAACTTTTGCTTAGGTCCTGTAAGCAAATGAACTAGACACAAAATGGTTTTAATTATGTCTAAATACATTTGGGATTCTTACTATTCATTTTGTTGTTGGCACTCATAGAATCAAAACTCAACCCGAGGAACCAATAATGTGTTTACAATAATGTCAAGCAATGTTTGGCATTTGTTTCACAGAATGATTCAGAAAGATATTTAACACTCTCTTGTCTGTGTCTAGAGATGATTGTGAGCTTATGGAACCAAGAGTGGAATTATTCATTAAACTGTTAGTCACCTCTGAAAGAAGTATAGCAATTAGCCTATTTCAATAAAATGTTCTCTCAACAGAAACTTTGTTCATTAGAGACAAGAAGTCAGTAGTAGGCCTGTTAGAGGAAGCTATTGTGTCAGGCAGTGTGTCTAGGCAAGACTTTATATTTTGAGCTTACGTTTTAACTTAATCATGTTTCATATTAGTGTGCTACCATATATTACTGCATTTGACAGGATCCTTGAAGGGATTCTGTCTACTGTGGAATAAAACAAATTGGTTAATTTATGTGTGTTGCTGTCTTTGAGGACAGTAATGTACTGTGTATATAAATAGTGATTGCAAAGAGAGTGAATGAGGCAATGCTGAGTTGTATCTAACAAGGAATTTTTAAAAACAGGTCTTAGTCTTTGTCTTGCTAAGTGAGGAAAACAAGGATTATTCCAAAACATCTGGAATCTGACATCCTGGAAATACAGGTGATTCTAATAGTTGGACAAGCAAATATTGAATTAGTTAATATGAAAAAAATAGTTGATTCTATCTGACTGGCAGTATTCTAATACTGTGGGCTTGTTTCTCTGTTCTAAATTAATATCTTTTTGATTTTACTAGCCCCAGTCATACAAATATGAGTTGTAAGGATTCTAGCTCACCCTAAATTCCTTCAAGTCATATGAAGAATTGGAGGCTGCATGGATGAGAAAAAAAGCAAAGTATTGTACTGTTGAGGAGAGGACCTTGCTGAGGGTTAAGTGACTTTAAACCTTAAAAAAAAAAAAAAAGAAAAAGGAGGTCACTAGTGATACTTGCTATTGACCCCAGACAAAAGCAGACCTTTCCTGAGTGACTTAGAGATACTGAGTCCTTTTGGAAGAGTTAGGGCTCTGTGGATATCTGCTGAAGTGAGACATTCATAAGACAGTCTCATTTGTAAGTTAATTTTGAAACAGCTAACATCCCATTTTAAAAACTACAGTTAAACTGTAGAATGAGAGGAAGTGAAACATCTGTATTTGTGTTTGCGAAGGACTGCCCACATAGTGTTGCAATCTGTAGTAGTAGGGAGATGAAGCCCCGGACTAGGCATGAAAGTGGAAATGTTCCTTTTTTTTTCTGGACTCATTGGAGTTTCTTTTGATTAATAACTTTTCTGTAAAGGATGAAAGCAGAAATGGACAGGACGGAATGAAGGATCTCCATCCTTCATGCAATAGATGAATAAATTGCATAGTGGGCATGTCAGCTATTGGTGGTACTTTGCAGATTTATATATAGAGGCAATATACTGGTAGCGGAGTAGACTCATCAAATGATGCCATTGAATGCAGGAGCCAGGAGCAGGAATACTCTTGTGTGAAGAACTGGGATAACAGAAGAACCTTCTGAAACTGCTCCTTTCTTTGGGACAACAGATCAACCAACAACAGAATTTTTCCGAAAAGTATAATGTGCTGTACTCAGTGCAGGAATGTAATTGCTGGTTAATTCAGCAACGACTTGACATCTGTGGAAGGAGGTCAGAACATTTGCTGGAGTAGAAAAAGAGGAGGTAAGTGGTGGTAATTCTGGTTACTGTTACTCAGGTGTCCCAAACTGAGTTTTGCTTATGTACCATTTCCAAACTCACTGAAGTTCTGCTTGTTTATAATCTTTATGTGGGATACGCTGCATGTGAGTGAAGAAATCTCAAACTCTTGAGTGTAAATTTTGCCTCCAAAAGCATAATATAATCCCCTAGACTCCTGGGTGGGGACTCAAGATGTTGTTTAAGAATTTTACTAGGAATCTCTAAAAACTTTTTTTAAAAAGATAATCATCATGGGATAGGAAGTTTGCCTTCCTATTATAGTAAGTCCACTCTGGTAGTAATCTGGTTTCACAGTTGCACCATCTTGCATTCTTTAATTCTTTGTTGCTACTTATCAAGCACCAGAAGGCACCTGTTCTTTTATGTAGGTATTTGGTTAGTGCTATGCAAAGAATTATGGATCATTAGCATACCAGAACTGAGGAATTAGTTCTAGAAAGCTATCGGCAACTGATACTAAGATAAGAACTGTATCAGAATAGACTGATACTTTGGACAGTATTTTAGACTGTTGCAATTACATCCAGAGTCTTCAAAATACTTCACTCTGTATTATGATTTTGAGTACCTTTGTGAGATATATTTTTTTATGATTTCTGTTATGGACCTCTCATATCTGAGCAGCTGTGTTAAAGTCCTCTCTCAATAAGAGGAATGGGTGATGAGGACATGTAATCCAGTCTATTTTTTTCCAAAGAAAATGATGCATGGGGAAGGTAAGTAATTGGTGATATAGGTTTCTGTGGTAAAATTTAGAATGAAAAGAGGTATGAATGCTTGTTCTTACTGTAATTGTTAGGCACTAGGTTACAGCACATTTACAGGTTCACTGTAAGGTATTAGTCGTGAAACTTATTGGTTAGAAATTTAGTGCTGTTTAAACTTAATGAAAATAAAATTTGTGGTGTCATCCACAGTTAGGATTCTTTGATATGTTCCATTATAAGGGCTTTCTTTCCAAATGCCTGTTTGGCTGTAACAAATAAACAACCTCACAGGTCAAAACCTTCTGTGCTGGATATATATATATATATTTTGTAAATATTTTAAGTGAAAAAATACTTGAAACATGGTGGCCCTGGCTCTGGTGACAATGACTTTTTTTTTTCGGTTCTTGTAAAAAGCTCACAAGGCTGGGCAAGTTAGAGGATCCAAATACATCTTAGGCTAATTGTACAAAATAAGTGATTAAGCTTATCAGCTAAATTATCTCAAGATGTTATCTACTTGGTCTTTAACATCCTGACGGTTTGCAAGGCCATGATAGTTGTGTGGAACAGGTCTTCAAAGCTGTGCGGAAAAGTAACGTTTCTGAACGTACGAGTGTTATGTAGCAAGTGTTGTAGCTCACCGTCAGGGACGTCTGTCCTAACGCGCCTCCCTTGCGGTGTAGCCCGCACACGCCGGCCTTCTCCAGAGCACATCGCGTGTCCCTCGTGGGTGGTCTGCAATGCGTCCGGAATGGCTCAGTGCACCAGAGTGTTTTGGGAACCAGTGCTTTATCTTGTAGTTCGAAGAGCATTTACACAGTGTTCCATTGTTTTCCTCTCTTGTTACTCGCTGATGATGTTTACGGGAGAAGATGACGACTGTCTTTTCTGTGCCTTCAGATGCTTCTGCTGTAGGGGCCCTGTCACTTTTATTAGGCAGTTACCATGCGGGATTGCTGATTCCCAGCTGTGTTGCCCTTCTAGCAGATTTGGGAAGTAAGAGTATATATTGTTAATCACAGTGGAGTTGACCCTCTGCCCCTCCTCTCTTGCACACCTGTGTATGCACAGCTAAAAGGCAGGCACAGACCTTAGCTTGGATCGGGTGTTTGACATGTTTACACATGCTGTTTGTACATGAACATTTTAAATGATGTGCACTCCAGTTTTAAGTCCCTTACCAGATGCCACAAGCCTCTATGGGATGCTGCAATAATTATGAAGAATAGTAAGCTCCTGGAAAAGTACCAGTTAAGTTGAAATACAGAGCCATAACCTTCTAAGACATATATGCTGGCCACACTCCAGTTATTTAGTGCAAACAGAGCTGGAAGAGGGTAAATGTGTTATCTGTTTATAATTGCTGATAGCCTGAGAATATGCTACTTGTATAATAAAACTAGTGTTCAGGAAACAGGGAACTCTCTGCCATCAGATGTTATCGTTATTCTTTATCACAGTGCCCCAAGGATGAAATTGCCATTATGGTGATGAAATCCTCTCAGATGATTAGACTTCAGTGGAGTGAGACCAGTGCTGAACACTTCTCAGAATCTTACCTTGAATTTTCGGGTATGTGTTTGGAGTCTAAGGTCAACTCTTACAACTGCCTATGTCAGAGACTCCCTTCTATTAAGAAGTACCCAGAAGTTTAGCTCTTTTGACATTTTTTCTCTGTTTCTTGCAGCTGCTGCCTCGAAGATGCTATTTTGTTAGTTGAGCAGTGCCTAACCCATGTGGGCAGTAGTGGCAGTGCCTGGTTCCATTTTCTTAGTCTCTTTTCCTGAACTTTATGGATTAAGAGGCCTCATATGGACTTTCTCATATCTGTGTCTGTGACAGGTCTTGCATGGATTAAAAACAAAATTAACTATTAATTTTGTGCATATGAGCTACATGTGGAAGGTTAGAGATGGATGGTACTTTATTTTTACTCTGCTGCTATGATGCTTTGCCCTTTCATAGAGAGAGAGAGTGATAGAGTCGAGTGATAGAGTCACCTTGAATCATGGAAACAGGAATGTTTCCGGTAGTTGCTCCTTATTATACCACTGAAAGGGAATATATCCTCTCACTAAATTATTTAAAAAACCATCCATAAAACTCCATAAGGAATGTTTGCAAATGGGAAAAGTAAATAGAATTCAAAGAGTTTGGCTTTTGAAAATATATTACCATTTATAGCACATAATGCTAACTCTGACTTTCTGGAGTCACTAGTTGTTGCCTGACTAATCTAACACATCAAAGTACACACTACATAGATCATTATTCATTCTTAAGGGTGGGTAATAGCTTTTAGTCACTTTTCTTCACTGCCAAAGAGTTTTAGAGTTGCAGAAGGTATTTCATTTAATCAAACTTGAAGATTTGGCATTACTGAAACAAGTCTCCACAAAACTCTTACCATAACTGAGGATAATTGTATTATTTTAACTGTGCAGCTGAAGGGATCTTGAAATTTTTCCCACTATCAGAAGTTACTTTTCTACATTATGTGAAGATTGTGAAGATTTAAGTATGATGAGGGTGGGAGTGATGCTTTCAACAGCTAAATAACTATTCGTATTTATTTCATAATGTGTTAAAAGTTTGTCGTTATGATGCATTCTTAAATCATAGTAACCTGATCTTATGTATATTGAGTTTATGACAAAATGCTTTCTGCAAAAGTTGAGCTGAAAAAAGAATTGTTGTCAAAGTCATGTATCAACAATATAATTCTTAAAAACACTTTATAGCAAAGCAGAAAAAAATACCAAACAATTTAATTCACCTTTCAAATACTGAATTTGTTTTTAAGCCTCAGCAAACAAAACTAAATTTAAACTGTTGCAGACACCTTTTCTGGAAAAAGTGTTATCCTTTTAGGAAATCACAAATGATTATGAATGAGCTTTTAAAGCTGGACGTGGAATTTTTGTCTGAGGAATTTTGTCTTGTGAGAGTTTCAGTAGTACACCTGAAACCTGACCCGTGTGTAAAGGAATTTTCTAATGTTCTATCCTATAATTCTAGCCTTCTCAGCTTCTTTTAACTTATTCTTTAATGTGTCCACTGATAACTTGTATGCACATTCTGCAGAATGTTTTTTCCTTTGAAAATAGATTGTATCAAAATGTGCTAAATAGCGATTTTGTTAAACCCAAGCAAAAGGTAATTCTATTGGTTAGCTAAACATTTATAAAGAAGTATGAATTGATTTAAAATAAAACACCTAAAGATCTGAAATGTCAAAAATGATATTCATTATCAGTCTTATCACAATAAATTGAATCTATTAGTATAACTGTGAGGGTAACAAGAATGCCGAATGAGAGAAAATTGGATGAGAAATAGCATTTCCTTAATATACCTCTCTTTTAATATGCTTCTCTCCTTGGAATATGAGGAGCCAACTTCCCAGGCAATTAAAATCTTAGTTGTCAAGAATATGGCATTCCATATGTATTCCTGCTAACTGTGTTGCTAGATCAGCCTTTATTCGGAAGAAAATTGATCTCTTTAAACTATACCTAATAAACAGGTGCCCATATAATGTGACAGTAGTTTCAACAATTGTTTTCAGCCCTAAAGTTGGTTATATTGTGTTTTTGTTATTTATAAAGATTTTACTCATAAAAATGTACACATTACATTTATTTGCTCAAGGTTTGTCTTTCTTATGTTGACAAGTCCTAATATGGAAAGGGGGAGGCTGCATAGATCTAGGTCCTTAAAGAACCTTTATAGGTTATCTATTCTAATTGATTGTTCCTTTTTTGGTGGGGGGGAAGGACGGGGAAGGGTGGACGAGGAGGAAAATTAGGTTGTTTTTTTTACTGGTAATGAGCTTTTAGAGCTGTGGTACTCACCCAACTTCTGTATTCCAATTAAGGCCTAGTCACTGCTGTCTAGACCGGAGTAATTATGCTGTCTTTTCTTTTCTTTTCTTTTCTTTTCTTTTCTTTTCTTTTCTTTTCTTTTCTTTTCTTTTCTTTTCTTTTCTTTTCTTTTCTTTTCTTTTCTTT
>VZSV01000282.1:289423-312560 GCA_013398735.1 Nothocercus julius
TTCCCTTCCCTTCCCTTCCCTTCTCTTCTCTTCTCTTCTCTTCTCTTCTCTTCTCTTCTCTTCTCTTCTCTTCTCTTCTCTTCTCTTCTCTTCTCTTCTCTTCTCTTCTCTTCTCTTTTTTCTTTTTCTTCTTCTTTCCCTGTAATATCCCTATTGATATGCCCCAAAATAACACTGTCCTTTTTTTTTTTTCCCCAAATAGTTGACGTAGGCTGATTGTACAAATAATAGGCTATCATCCATCACCATGTTGTCTGTTTCTTACCGTAATGGAAACTGTGCACTAAAGCTGAAAATCATCTTGAAGGGAAAGGGAAGGCTGAAAAGACCTTTTTTGTCTCTCCTTGGAGAAATTCATATCCATATATACATCCAGGTTCTTGGCCCTTGGGAGTTATGTCTGCTTTTCTAATAGTCCCTCGTGGCAAAAGGCATAAATATGAGAGCTGGGAGCTACTGAATTACGGGCCAAGGGCAAGTTTTCCTTCCTGTGAAAACTGTGTTTTAACACCTTTTTGATAAAATTATTACACTGAATCTAGCTGTATTATTTCTTGCTCTTATGTTTCACAATTAGGCATCTTATTTGGCTGAACACCAATATGGCATTTCCAGGCATAAAGAATTATGTATATTTATTACAAATTGATTGGTGTGACTGTAAGATTAGGTTCTGATATAGCGCTGCCTGGTCTTGGATGTGTCTGGGGAAGAGGCCAAAGATAACTGGTTATTTAGCATAACAAGAAAATACTCTGCAGTTGCCAGCATGCACAAGGTGATCCAGGAGATTCCGTCTCCTGGGGTATATGATTAGGTCCCTTCACACTCTGAAACCAACTTGTATTAACTTGGAAAAGTAACATAGTCCTTCCACAGTGTGAATGTATCTCAACACCTTCATGCTTCTTTTCTTTGATTTGGAAATCTACAACTCATTCTTTACAGAACTAACAATAATATTACCACTTTACAGAGCAAAAAGGAGGCAGAGTACAATACACTAATTCAAAGTCTGTATTTTGAAATTAAGTCTGTCTCTTATTTTGTATAGATTCATGACTTACACCTGTGGTTTAGCTAGAAGCTATGTCAGAATGTATTGATCTATCTGCTTTTTTTTTTTCTTGTGTACATGTGGAAAAACTTGCTTTACCTCTTTGCCAAAAGACTTTTTTGATGCTACTGGTATATTCAGAGGTGTCACAGTACTGCTGAAACTGTATAATTTATTATTTATCTGCTTTCTCAAAGCACGTCAGGTTCTTAGGAATGACTGCTATATGAACATCCACAATTTTTCTTCAGATATTAGTAGAAATGATGAGAGGCCTTAGGTATTCGGAATGGCAAGGGTGTTTTTTTTTTTTTTTCTGGCTGTTTCGTACTGGAATAGAAGAGGGGGGTTGGCACAAGAATCTCTGTTGCAGATGCGTGCATGAATGCTAGACCTTATACCAGCTGTTGAGATCTGGGTAATGCCAGCTAGTCTCCTATGTTTTAGGAAGAGCCATCTTCGTATTTCCCCAAGAAATCCTATGACTGCAATGTCCTTATGGACAGCCATTGCACTAACCTCATCATCTGGCACAAAATCCTTCATGGGTATGAGTTTGCCTGGGAGAGATGTATTTTTTTTTTAAATAAAGTAATAGGCCAGAATTATACATATATATTGAATTGCAGTATTTGTTACAGCTAAAGAACTCACAAGAAATCATATGAGAGGAAGAAAGGCACATGATGAGGTTTGCATGTACGCTTGCCACATAGCAGAAAACCACAAGTATGAACATTTGATGAGGAGCTAAATGAAATATTCTGTTGGAAACCATAGTAGCTTCAGGTAAGGTGCTCCACTTGACCAGCCACCCACAGATTTATGTTGGTGCTAGGCTTCTGCTGTTAAGTTCTGCTAGGAGGCCAAATTCATTTAAGACCCTCCAAGGTATTTGGGACAGTAGTGCTACATAACAAGGAATGCCAGGCCAAGGAAATGAGACAGTCATCAGACGCTGAGTTCATAGGGCATAAGCATATGGGCCCCACATCTGAAGCTGACCAGCAAGTGCACCAGCCTGGGATACAGGAGACCAGTACTCTCTTGCTCATTCTGTTAATGATATGCTACTGTATAGTGGTAAATCACTTTATCTTCCTGTGCTTTAATTTCCCTGTCAGTTCGAAAAGTGGATAATGCTAATCTGGGGCAAAATTTTACCTAGAAAAACCAGGTTGCTCATCACAACATTAGACATTATTACAGAAAGTACAATAGATTTGTTAGAGAAAAAAGTTGCTTATCTCTAACACATCTATTCCCTTTATTTCTGAGCTTTTCTACAGTAGTTGATCATGGATTCAAACTACTCAGTTTTAAAGAAAGTCTGGGCTGAGTGACTTGCAACCGCTCTTAGGCTGCACAAACAGAGTATTGTGTTGGGCATCTGTTGTTTACTTGCAAACAGCAATATGTGTTAAAAAAGAAAACTACCAGAATTTAAAGAAAATACACTTAAAGTGAGCATGGTTTTGGTATCCTTCATAATCTCCTATCAAGAATAAGAGGGCTTCATCTTGGCCTAACTTTTATGTAAGAGCCACAGATAATTTTTTTCAGGGTATTTTCAAAAGGTAAGACATTGTATAATTTTTTATATTAAAAAAAAATGCAACTATTATGGACTGTACTAGATAGTTCTTTCCAGCATTTAGCTTAAGTTTATAAGTTAACGTAAAGTGATGTGACTGTCTGTGTCACACTGAGGAGGTGGGTATAAAAATGCACTTGATACCTACAGCAGATCTGCTGACCTATGCATCTGTTCAGACAAATAAAACCTATGCATCAACTTGCACTTTGAAAATATACCTGTAAAGAAGGCATGATTTACCTGCCTGGAAATGATGGTGCAGAAGGGGTGCAGCTGCCTGGAACTCCAGTTTGTAACAGGGTGGCACTTTGTCCCAGTAGACCCAGCTACAGCTTTGGGAAGAAAGCTGGATTGCAGTGGTAGCAAGTAAGAAAAAGTGCCAAAGAAAATTACCATTAGGATCTCAAAGAGATAATATTGCAAGAGACAGTGCTGCTATGTCTCGTCCTAAAGCAGACACTGGAACAGGATTGCAGAATATGAGGTGTATCACTTGAAAATTTGCATTTCTCCTCTCTGAATGAACCAGACTGACTTCTGTATTCCCATCAAGTGACCCGGTTTGTAGCTGCTGAGTGATTTTTTTTCGAGACTTGGCATGTAGCTCCAGACTACTTGCCCACACCCATATAGAAGCTTGTAGCAAGTATGCCTAACTATATGAAAAATTTATGAATTTTCACCATCCAAAATTACCTTCTCTTAAAAACGTGTTGAACTTTAGTTCTTAAAATTGTCTAACATGACTTTCAAATTGCAAATTGTAATCATTTTTTATCCAAGTTCGTACTTATTCCCATCTGCAATATTTTAAAATCAATTCTAAAACTTGAGTTAAAAAAAAAAATGACAGTTGTGGGGAAGAATTCTCCCCCCTCCTATCTTTTATTCTATCACTGTTGGGACAGACTGTAATGGCTTGTAGGATGGTGGGAAGGAATTCCAAGGAGTAGTGGACTCAAGAATATCGTATTTATCCTCTTTGAGCTCTCCAACAATATCGCAGCAGACTGATATCAGATTGCTTCCCGAGACTGAACATTTTGTCTTGTGGGGATCAAATAATGCATAAGGCTCCATAGCGATTCCATGCAGGAATTTTGAAGAGAACTGCAGTGACAAGAACCAAAGAGTAGGAGGTTCCTTTGTTTCTTAGGACTTGTGTCTTGCTTTCATTTATACTGGAAGGACTCCAAAGATTTATATAAATACATATGCATCTAGTTGTAATAGTTCTTTCATATCAACTGTCTTTTAGCAGGCATGACTAAAATTTGTTCATTGATCAGAGCTTTGGGAGTTCTTTGTTATACAGGATAAAGAACCTGCAGAATCCTGTGAAAAAAAATCAAGGCATAGACTAGTAGTCAGTAGCAGCCAGCTATAGAGTCTCTGTGCCTTCTATACCATTGAAAATCCTTATATTATGATTTTTCATTTTGATTCACCAGTGATAGATACAGGGTATTCTTGAACGTTCCTACCCCACTGACCCTGCATAATCATCTGAGAAACTTGTGCCCAAATTTGGTTGCTAGTACGAAATTATTTTGCAGTTCTGGCTATTTATGTTGTTGTATCATAAATACTTTCCGGCCTATCTATGTAGGTGAGAATTCTGCCATATTCCTTTCAGATAAAGGATATTCGTTAGTTGCTAAATTATAATCGTTAGTGACTAAAGCAGAAACAACTTGTATCGGTGAGTTCTCTGGCCAGTCTTATCTTGGAACAGAAGGCATGGGGTAGGAGAAAATTATCAAAGGTAGAAAAATGTGTCATGGAAATGAGAAAACAGAGAAAGTTCTCAAGAAAAGTTAAGACAGGTGAGGTCCTCTAATGGTAACACTGGATTAACTGTAGCATCACTTCTGCTCAAAAAAGATAAGGAGGGCTGGAAGTACCCTGTGTTTCAGAGGAAGGTGTGATCTGATCTGAAATTCCCTGTATCACCCTGAAAGTTTTAACAGAGCTCAAAGGAAGGTGAAGGATGGTGAAAGGATGGTGAAAAGGAAGAAGACATTTGTATAGATCCATGTATTTATTGTGACTTGAGGAAAATAGCAGTGAGGTCTTTATGAACTTTCTCTATAGTCTGACTTTTATTTTTGATTTGCTCAGCTCTATCACATACCTGCAGAGACAATAGATAATTAAATAAATTAGATAAATAGAATAGCTCTGTCACATACCTGCAGAGATAATGCCCCCTCTCCAGGGGTAAGTTCTGGGAGACAGTGCATTTCAACCCAGAGACAACATGAAGGACTAGCATTAAATCTTGGCGAAGCAAAAAAATTGATTACAACTTTTGGATACCATGCAGAGGATCTAGAGCCTAAAAATGAGATAATACAAGTGTGTGCATAGATCATTTTCATAATCTGGATGTCTGATTTTGAAGAGAGGTCACTGACTAGATCTTTGATACTTATTTGCCTATGCCCCTTTTATATCATCTGCCTCTTCTCTGTGTCTTCCTTTGAAAAAATTGACCAGCTTGTCCTAAGATTGGACTACTTATAGCTTGTTCTATCTTGCATACTGAAACACCTGTTATAATATTGGTTTTATAATATTAGTGGTTTATGCTTATTTTTATCACAGAGCATCTAGAGGAATCTGTGACAGGGAATGCTTGCTCTGTGATTGCCTCGGCTCCCTCCGACAGCCCTGAGAGGCCTTAAATACTGCTAGTGCTACCAGTTGGTTCCTGAATGTGCCCATGCACCCCTCACATCTGAACCAACAGGTTACAGGAGTGTCCCAGCTTTTAGGGACCTCAGGGCTGTTCCATTCCCCAGAAACAGCACCTGCAGATACTCTTCATTGAGCAGATAGCTGTATGGACAACTCATGTTCATGGGAACATGAAATTGCAGGGAAAAAAGCCCACTGATACAAAAGCAACAGTCTGGTGAACGCTAAGCAAGGAGAACTTGCCTAGGGCTCCAGATCTGTCTTCAGTTACATAAGGAAGAGAGTAAATTGTAGCCTTGCTTTGAAATGGATCACTGCACTGCAGGAGCAATAGAATTTAATCACAAAACCCCCAGAAACAACCTGAAATGAGATGCAATTACTTAGCTAGAATTTGTTCTAAAGTAATCAAGAATTGAAGTAGCAAGGATGTGATATAATATCAGTAGGGAATAAATCTTTCTGCATCTCTCCTTCCTAAACAGTTTTGTTTCAAGCCATTGCGGCAAAGGTGCTGCATTCATACAGGCATAAACTTCCTCGAAAACTTCAGCCTAACACACTCCCTGTGTCATACTTGAAGTCTGGGTGAGATTTTCAAATATATCTAAGTGAATTACTGCATGGTGACTGGAACAAGTAATTAACTGAAAATCCAGTGTTTACCTACAATAAAGAGTAGTAATGATTAGGTCCTTCTGTAAGGTTTTGGAACTACCCTTACTTCCAGTTTTGCAGCCATTGATGTATGGGATTTAAGTCAAAGAAGTTATTAATTATAGTTAACCAGAAAAGGAATTGCCTTGGGGCAGGCGAAATAATTTTTCTGAATAGTTTGTCCTCTTTATATACTTACATAACACTTTATATACTGTTCAGGAAATGGATAGATTAGCTCTAAGTATTTGATAAATGTGCTAGTATTTTAGCTGAATAGACTGTTTTTCATTCATTCATACATTCATTCATTCAGCATGGGACTGATCAGGGCAAAAGAGCAGAGGGAAGAGGAAGAAAGTGAAGGGGAAGGGGAAGGAGAAGGGGAAGGGAAGGGGAAAAGGAGGAAGGAGAAGAGGAAGATGAGGAAAGAGGAGAAGAGGGAAAGGCAGAGGAGGGAAGAGAAGGGTGAAGGGGAGGGAAAGAATTCTATACAAATTTCTGAGAAAAGCTACCCAGTTTCCTTCTATTATTGTTCTCATAGAACTGCACTTGAGTGACTAAGTTAAATAACACAAGCAAAAGATGATGATTCATGCTGCTTTTCCTGATAGCTTCTAGTGTTCAAAAGCCAGTATCACAGCTGCAGCTTTGAATAAATGCGTGGGGAAAGGAATAAAATTATAGTAGGTATGTTAGCGTAATGTTCCCAATGCGCAGCCTGTGTATGCGATTACCTAATATTCCTTACCAGCTGTTTCTTAACATTAGTCATAGCGATCTAAAACAACCACCCGCTCTTCATTTATCTCAGTAAACATTGTTCTTTTTGAAGAGGTAAGCTGTTCAGGAACAAAAGTTGATCCCCCCCTCTCCTTCAGCACTTTCGTGTGCATGTCGTAATCATCTTGAATTGGATTCAGCTACAGATGACTTCGTAGGCAACGAGCACTGGAGGAATATTTAAATATGGTAATAGCTATATTTGAGAATCATTATGAATGTGTATTGTAGTAGCGTCTGGAAAATGCAAGGCTCTGTTCTCAAGTCAGTAGAAAATAAAAATAAAAGAAGAAAATGGTTTCATTTTCTCTTGTAACATTCCACTTTCCAAATGGGATCAAAATACCCTTTGTAGTTAGTCCTTTATCTTTATATTTGAAGTTACGTTTTCTATGCAACCTTTTTGTTCTCTTTTCTTTTAAACCTCTTTACAATACCGTCATTTAACACCTGTTCATACTAGCATCTACCTCTGGGCCTGATTCTGCCCCACTTACACTCCATTTGCACTCAGAATCCACAAAATCCAGGGGGACACTTAATGGAGCAAAACTCAGGCAAGGCAAAAGTGTGCATGTTTGACATGAAGAGAGACAACAAATGAAACTCTCACCCTGTGGCTTTGAGTACCTGGCTTATTTCTCTAGGCAGGGTGGTGAACTTTCTTGCCATGACAAGCTGCAAACCAAATCCTTCTTATAGCTGAAACCACAAGGCTCATTCCTTGCTCATTATGAAGGCCACAGTCAAAACACGACATGACATTAGGAGTCATAAGCTGATCATAAGCAACCTGGTTTGGAGCATGTGATCTTTAAGAGGGCTTCTGTGTTTTTGTGTTATGCCTGCGTGAGCAATAGTGTAATTAACCATTTGACATGGTTTGTGCTACGTAAAGACAAGATCAGTCTGTATTGTCATGTGTGTCTGATACTGAAGTGAAACTTGAAATCTGCTACATTGTCTTGAGCACAGACCAGACTGGCAAGAATGCTTTGTCAGTTGTCAGTAATAAGAAAGTTTTGTGCAATAATATTTCTCTCCTGCAAAAAAAAAAAAAAAAAAAACCACTCAGGAAGCAGATATCAGTTAATAAGTATTTGGATAACTTTATGAATAGGTATGTGGAAAATGTTATTTAAAATCGAAAATGAGAAAGGACTAACTATTGTTGGAAAATTAATCAAAGAGCATATATGGAGGGAAAATATATGTTATTTCCAAGTTTGAAGGGTAACAAATAGTAGTTTAGCCCAGATATCCAGGAAAACGGGGTTAGCTGGGGTTTGATTGAAGATCAGTGGGAAGGCCTCATTAATATGTAAAGTGCAGTGTATGCACCTCTTTGTCAACATATAGTTGGTGTACAGCTGAGGATGACGTGTGTTTGGAAAAATATTTTCTTTTGTCTTTCTACTAGCCTGCTCAGCTTGTGCCTTCTCCCTTTCTGGTGGTGCCATGTTCTTGACCAAACTGATGAGCAGCACAAGCCTTCTGTTCTCAGACATTTTTTTGCTAAGGAAAAACAAACTAAAAATATTCAAGTTATTTTTCTCAATGATTGCCATTATGTTGCTGTAGAGTCAAAGATTTTCTTTGTAGAAAACAATCTTTATGTTGCAGTCCTAGAAAAAGAAGTGTGCCATTTGTAGACAGGAAAAAAAAAGATTCAAAACTGAACCACATTGGTCAATACCACATATTCTACTCAGAAAATTATTTATATATGTTGAATGTCAACATAAAGTATTCACAGTCAATGTTACTCTCTGTAGTGTCATTTAAATGTTTTTTTGCAGCTCAAGAAAGAGATATGTCAATTGCGGTGTGTGTTAGGAAACCTGACAGATTAAAATTCAATGCAAAGTAGTCAAATACCGAATTCAGGTCTTTTGTACAGGTAACCAACTGTTATTTAAAAAAAAAGAGCCGCATAATTAGCATAATTATTCATCATGAAAATATTTATAGTTAACACATAAACAATGAAACTATGCATTCTGGAATACTTTATAAACAACTGTGTGAAAGCAATTTATTTCTGAATAAGTTTAATTCAGTGCATTGCTGTACTAGCACACTCCTGCTGTTGCCCATACATTATGTATTCACAAAAACTAACAGCTGTAACATCTGTTATCATCACAGGATATTTTCAGCAAAACAGCAACACATATTTATGCCATATATGCAATCTTTCTCTTCTCTTTACTTCTTATGTTGAGATAGCTATAACTTCTTCACTAAAAGCATGGTGTGCTCCAAACTGAACCTCCAGAAGTTGAAAGGCATTCACAGCATATTTGGATCTACTGCCAAATCCCTCCTGACTGGGAACATACAAGGTCTCTGGTTGGGAAATCCTCAGCGTTAGGTGCTTTTTGGGCAACTGAAAAGAAGTAGTTTATTCTTTTCACAAAATGTTACTATTTCTGAGATGTCAGCAAAATCCCATATTTCTACGAAATACTCTTCATCCTTAACCAGATGAATCAATCAAGGGATTTAAGAACTTAAAAAGGGATTTAAACGGATTTAAAAACTTAAAAAATTGCACTCAGTTCTGCATCTTGTTTGTTTGTTTTTTGTGCTTACTGGGAAGAAACTTTTGTCAACCAGCCAATAGCTAATTAATACACTCAAATTTTGTAGTCCCTCCTGCTTAGTCCTCCAAATTTATAAATTTACTGTGTAATGTACCTTTTATTTTAGTAGGTTTTGTTTTAGTAGAAATATGCTGAAATACCAACCATTTATCATCAAACTATTAAATTCTGGGAAAACCAATCCGCTGACATATCTTACAGCTTTCTTTTATTTTTGTCCTCCAGCTTGTGAGTGTTGGCTTATCACGCAAAGCCTCACTCCCTGTGTTGCAGGCAGCATTTGAATTGTGATAAGAACTTTAAACATCAATCATTGTACAACACATAGAGATACAGCTACACATCTATTTCCAGCTAGGTCATGTCTAGTTCCCTACATCTTCCTGCCCTAGTCAAACAAAATGACAATTAATTATCACCACTAATGTAACACAGAGTTTCAAGACCATACAAAACAGAAGCATTCAATGTTTTCTGATTGACTGCTGATGCCCCAAGTGATTATATCTCTGCAGACACTGTATATCCATAGGTTCTGGTTAGATTCTATGGCTACCTCTTTAAATCAGTTATGAGTATTGCCTGTGTGGACCTTCTTTGGGCAAACCAACCTTTTCAGAAGCCCATATGTTCCTGCCTTACATGATTTGAAGAGTGTTGTGGTTATGCCCATTATGTGTCACTGTTTAAAGGGACCATTCTGTTCAAAACTGCAGCTAGCTTTTGGGTGAGCACTGCGCTCTGTGATCCTTCTTGTTACAAATAGGCACAGTATCATTTTCAAGAAATGGTACTACCCAGAACTTAAAATTACACATATCCTTGTTTGATTGCTTCATCTGCTGTATTAATTGTTATGAATTCCCCTTGACATGGATAAAAATTTGCTGGATGATGGAATAACAGGCAACTGATAATACACTTAAACCTACATCTCCTGCAAGTTGTTTACTCCTTTGTCACTCTTCGGTTGTTCATTATTCAACAATGTTGTATCAGGTATGGTGCATCTACATAAAGTTGCAGGATAATAACCCTATAATAATTCTATTTCAGGGAAATCATAGGACAGGTGTATAGAGTTTGCAGACCCTCTCCCCTGCAATCTGGAAATATGCTGTTCTGACCACACTGTGCTTAGAGTTTTCAATATGGCATCACTTTCAGCAGAAGTATCTGAAAGTCTAACCGTGGTTTCATCTAAACTTGGTCTCCAGTAAATAAAGACATGGAGCTTTGTATATCAGTAGACTAAGATCAAAGTATCCACTTGCATATATAACCATGTAGATTTCCCAAAATAACCATTCTGTTGTGAGCAGACATTCCCTGAAGGCTTCCGGAAACAGTACAGCTTTGCACTTGTTTTCAGAGTGCATCAGGATGAAGGGGAGAGGCAACAGTCATGGGTTCAAGCAATATTTTAACCTGGTAATAAAAATGAGTAGAAGATTATCGCCAGTTATTCTGAGCAACTTTGGTGAACATCAGATTCGTAGTGCTGGAGAGACAGATTCCATGTAATGGAAGTAACACTAAACTGAGATTTTTGATGATAAGTAAGATATATAAGGCTTCCTGGAAAAAATGAATTATGTGGGGAAAGATGCTTGGGCCTCCTTCACCACCTCCAGCTTTCACTGGAATGGAAAACCATGATGCTACTGATCAAAGACATTCAAAGTGAAACTGAGTTCAGCTATGCATGGTCTGAAGGTGAAAGTACAGGCCTGAGCACACGTACGTGTGGTATGAGATGGGTTTAATGGATTAGCCTTCCTACCCCAGTTTACCTCTCCTTTGCTGCCTTCCTGCTCAGTAAATCCTGGCTTCCAAGTTCTTTTGAGTTTGGATAGCCCAGCTATTATGAAAGTTCAAGTTAAAACAATGGAGTTTTCCATTGTGCCTCCAGTGCAAGGTAAACTAGCTTTACCACAACATGTAGGCTTCTGACTGCACTTAAGATTCTATTTAATGGCATGATTTATTATTTCATCTTCTAAAGGACATTTTAATTAATTTTACAGAATGACTGCCATAGGAAATATGAGCAATAAAATATTGACATTTTTCACAAAGTAGTTGGAAACAACTCTATTCTTTAAACCAGGATACCACAAGGTAAATTCTGTGTCCAGTGTTAGACAAAAACATTGGAATACACAAGGCCTTAGGCCTGAAAACCCCAAATTAATTTTGATAAAAATAACAGCTAGAAAACTAGATAGAGAAATTAAAAGAAACAACCAAACCAAAAACAGACATTGAGGGCTTCTTTTTTTATTTGTTTAACGCACATAGGAATAATGAAAAGAGAACAGGGTTGACAAAAGTAATGTCACTTTGAAAGTAGAACATATAAGAAAAAAGAGACAATAAAAAGTTATGAGAACATATTAATCACACAGTCTCACCATCTGTTGACTCCATATATATACCCCATCCCACTGCTCCATATGGCACTGGAAGATAAATACATGTAATGATGGATAACAAGTAAAAAAATAGCACACAAAAGGTCTAACACACACATAGTAAATAAGCATATGGCAAAATGACCCTATTTTGCTATATCTGGTGTGACCTAATGGAATACACAGAGCAAGAAAAGGAAATAAGTGAGCAAATGTGGCATTAAGTTGATCTAACGACTTCAGTTATTGAAGATTCAAAAATCTTAACTATGGAAGGGGCCTTAATGAATAAACAATCTAGGAACATTAAAGCCCCAAAAGAATGGGACATCATAAAACCAGTCAGCTCTTCCCTATCACTTCTCTGCTCTGCTCTGTTTTCCTCAATCACTGTCTTGCAAATATCAATGATTATTTTCTATAAAACCCTGTTTTGGGGGTTGAACTTGTATGCTTAAGGAAATATAAATCACTGAAGGCACAGTTCTGTGGATTGTGCAGCAGAAGACAGAGGTGTAAACTCTTCACTTCCTCTTCTGCAGACAGTTTCCTGTACAAGAGAGAACAGTGATCAAGTAAGCACCAGACCTTCTGGCAACAGACAGCTGGGCCTGCCTGTATAGCGGGTGGAAATAATATTTCTCAGAAGGTGAATGGTGCTCCAGAGGAGCTAGTAACTTTCCTCCTTCTCTGCTTTCCTCCTCTTCCTTCTCCTGCTTATGGAGTACTGTGCAGTGAAGGTAGCAAAGAAACTCCACCCTGAGTTAGTTATTTAGTGATTACTTTTAGTGCTGTTTTTAATTTGCAGTTCCTAGCAGAAGAGCAGGATCGTGTCCACTCAGAATTCTGGGACCTGCACAGAGTCATTTTCAGCACTTCATTCCTGTTAGAATGACAAACATCCCATGGCCATTTTCGGATATTCTTTTTGTGGCCTTTAGTCCCATATTAGCTTGTTATGACAAATATTTAGCTCTACATTCTTTCATAATGTATTATACTTGTAATTACTGGATGGATAGTCTGTTCAGCCCTGTCTAGATTTCCCTCTGAGATAGAGGTTAATGGATGGTGCTTCCGTTGCACTAAGTGGTAACAGTTCCTGTATGAGATTTCAGATGAGAATCATGTGGCATGGCAAGGAACTGTGCTACACAGAATAGAAACTCCTTTCCTCCAATACCAGTTACCAGCTCCCAACTCATAAGAGCTTGTAAGGAAGAGGCATTCAGATTTCTAAAGGATGCAGAAATCCAGGTGTGTAAATTAATTATTTTTCAGGAAGTTTCTTTTCTATCCTCTCCCCACTGCTTTTGGTGACTTCTATGCCATGCAAAAGAATAGAACTTCTGGCCATTAGTTGCTGTGGTTTCCATGGCATCTACAAAGATTATTTTGCAAAGCTCAAACTGGAATCTTTGATTTTTATTTCTTAGTGGTTTGTGCTCAGCTTACAAACATTTTCTATTATTCTGTTCTTACTGCAATTCGTAGTGTTCCCTTAGGTTTTTTTATGGGGATATTTTTATCCCACTAAGAAAGTTATGCCTGTGCCTGAAGGAAAGTCCTTGTAACCTGCTAATCAGCCATGCTCTGGAGTTGTTGCTTTCGTGTTGCTGTGAGAGGAGGTCAGCACATTATGGGAGTGAACATTTGCTTTTGCTTTCCTAGGCCTGAGCAAGCAATGTAAAGGACTGAGATTCTATTCTGGGGTGTGGGAGAAGCAAAGACCTGCTTTTGTGCTCTATCATCTGCCTTCATGTGTAGTTCCAATACCAAGAGCAAATGGCGCTGTTGCCTTTATACAAATCCCAAGTGAGAAGGGATGGGGTTAAGCATGATGCAGTTGATATACACTGCAGTACAGAGGCCCCTAGAAAACCCCAAACATATGTAAAGAATGTGTGTGATCGGGATGGGCAGGTGTCCGCCATGCTAACTGGATTTCTGTGGAGTCAGTGCCGATAAGAGCTACACTGGATTGTTGCCATTAATGTCTCTCAAGCCCGTGCCTTCTGCCACAAGTTTGCACCCATAGAATACTTGGCACTTTATTTGTAATGACAAGAGTAACACACCTTGAGTATGCCAGAGAATTATTGCAGTAGCGTGGACAGCAGGATGTGGTTCCAGAGTAATTTCTAAAAATTCACAAGAATTCATTCAACTTTCATCCATAGCCAAGACATTGAGTTGCACCAGAGGTACACTGAGGTGGACTGGTGGGAAAAATACAAAGATAATATGTGCAAAGGCAGACAAGGATCCACCTGACCATCCATCTTTTAGCTAGGCTAATTAATGTGCTGTTGCACAGTTTTGGTTTAAATGGAAGAACAGCTGCTGCTCAGAGATGAGAGTGAGTGAAAAGAGTGTTCATTTGGAACTAAGATCACAAAAAGGCCTAGAAGACAGCATTTGTGAGGCTTTATCTTCAAAGAAAGCCTTTAATTCTGTTCAAACAATTCAGCAAAAAGAAGGGCAAGGTCCATTCAAGCAAAACAGTGAATAGAACTGGGGCTTCGGAGAACACGCAGCTTGTGCTTCGTGAGCATGTCATTGCCCCCTCGAAGACTGCACAGTGGAAATACCCTGGAGACAAAAGTCACATGAGAAAAGATCAAAGTAACCTGAAAACTGTAAATGAATGTTACCAGAGAGGCAAGGGGGAGGTAAAGGCTCTGACACTTCTGCATTAAGGCTCTGACACTGACAAGTAGTAGTAGATCAGCTGGGACAATGAAAAAGAACTCTCAGTAAATAGGAGTTTTGTCATTGTGTACTGTAGCTATTCTGAAAAGCAGCTATCTAGAGTACTGTTCACACAGTCTAAGAAAATAAGATGGACTCTTTACCCCATGAAGTTTCTTTTATTTTTAGGTGCTTTGATCCACTTTATAACCTTGGTTAGGTTATAAATTTAGGTTAGCTATAACCTAGTTAGTTATAGTTAGTTAGGTTAGCTATAACCTAGCTTGACAACCTAGGTGCCTTTTAGAGTTTGGGATTTTAGGATGGATACCAGGTAGAAATGAGACATTTTTCATCTAAAAGATAATAATACAGAATGACTGTGTGCTTTGGAGTCTATCCTGCCTATAATCTGTCAACACAGGGCATAAACTAGGGACCATTCTCTCATAGGGTCGATTGCTCTCAGGCTCAGGCTGTGAAAAGTTGGCCCATTCTTATGACCTCTCCTTAAACTCTACAACCCATTCTTTCCTTATGAAATAACTTTTATTAGTTAATTCTTAGGTTTCTGGAAAGAGATTACTTATTATGTTATTTTGCATAGCATGTAGTACAATAGCATACTGATCCTGTTTATTAACAAAAGCAGTAAGTAAATATTCCATGAGTACAAGTGAAATTATTCAAAGGGGTTCAAAGTGACACTTGTTAGCCAAAACCTTTGAATGACAGAAGAATCTGGCATCACTTCCCAATTCCTTGTCAGTTAGGAAATATCTGTGGTAAGAACATTTTCATCTATCATGAACCCAGAATTCTAGATTAAGAGAAGTGGCTAAAATGGACTTTTATAAATGAGTACAAATGCCAATGTTTTGAGGAAGTGAGTTTCTGCTCAGGATACACTCTCCTGACCTACTGCTTTGCTATCCAGATTTCATGATGTAAATAATTTCGTATTTCTTGCCTCTTGACAGATGAGAAATCTAATTCTTATGATGAAAACTGTTGGAGTTGCACTCATTTGTAGAGTACTTCTGTTCAAAAAACTATAGGAATGTATGCATAGTAATACTGGTGTTATTTTGTTAACTTTTATTATATTGTTTTTATTATTTTTATTCTTCTTGTTATTATTATAATTTTGTTTTGGGTGGGTCACAGTGTCTGGGGATTGTAATCTTGATTGAGACTTTCAGTTCAGAAAGGAAGTAGTAATTCTTTCCTTTGTTCGACTGGGATTTATCTGAGTAGTGCTTTTTTTAGCCTTGTGGGTATTGTGGTGTGATACCACTTTTGAGCCTGACAGTGTTGGGAGATTTCCTTCTCTACCATTTGTGACGTAGCTGTACTAATGAAAAGGGGAACTTAACTTCAGGGAACAACTCGCTTCTAATGTGATAAGATATGGTGTATTTCACATATGAGCCTACCCAGAGTTCCAGAGATTAACTTGTTAAGGATAAAATGAAGTTCTGCTAGGGACTTCAGAGTACTTGAGTTAAATGAGGTTTCAATACTTCAACTTTAAAAGTAATGCTGAATGTTTGGGGGTTTGTGTGTTTATTTTTCCAGCCTTCTAGTGTTGGAGAAACTCTTATGGAATAAAGAGGGAATATTTCAAGCCTGGAACCAGAGCAGGGATGAGCAATTTGAGGTGTCTTTTGCACAACTTACATGAGAGAACATGGTGGGCTGTCATCAGACCAACAGCAGCTTGATGCTGGCAAGGGATGTGTTGAGATGAGTTTCCTGTTGTGAGAAGAAGCTGGACAGCAGAGGCTACTGAAATGGTTTGGGTGCCTTGGCCTCACGTATAGCTGCCTGAAAACCAGGTCAGACCACAGTGAAATACTGACTGAGCCTCTGTAGGTCAGTTGTTACTTCTGATTAATCCTAGAGCAACTCTTACGTTAGCTTTTTGGTGTACGTGCTGAAAATCTTACTCATCTGTAGATTCTAGTATGGAGCTCAGCAGATCAGGAAGATTAAACGTCCTGGTGTCCTGTCATTTCTCATTCATTCCATAGCCAACGCATCAGAGGTGGGAGGCCTGCTCTTCCCTAGGCCTGTTAATTGCACTTCTTGATTTGTGATAGTGTTGCTCATTTATAGTGATGTGTTTGTTCACTCTCCATATGAATCTCTGCAGAGCTTCCACTGTGTCAGTATTTCAGTTTGGTTTATTAAGAAATTTATGGTTATGCAGTCTTACAAAGTGCTTGCATATGATTCTGCCCCCTTTCACCTTTCAGTAAATTCTGAATCAACTAGAAGTTTGAGGTCTTAAAGAGACATTTCCTACGGAAGACATAAAGCTAAGCAAAACCAAATAAAGCTACTAGTGCTCTTACTGAGGGACTAGCTATAGTGAACTTATCTCCTCTTGAACACCCGAAAGACAAAGAAATACAGATCATAAAAAGAGTTCACCTGAATCTCGTGCCTAACTGGATGACAAAATCCGTCAACCAGGAAGCATAAATCTGAAGAAAATTTCAGTTCTTCGTTCTGGCATTCATGAATTGACCTTGTAGCCTAATTCTCTCTGAAGGCATGGCCTCAGCTGAAGACCTTCCCTTCAAATCTCCAGGCTAGTCCTCTCAGTCCAGATATGTAGTGAGGAATTCCTTTCCTGCTCTTTCAGATAGAAGAGTAGATGTAAACGAAGAAACAGACCACAAGGGAATTGAAGAGATTTGTGCCTCATCTCTGCACAGGCTGCTGTCTAGTGCTCTGCTGTGAATGAACACCTCCAGTTTCTCTAGGAAGTTTTGTGCTAGCACCAGTGGACTGCATGTTTTTACTCCTCTCTTTCTTCTTTCTGTCCTTCAGTCTTTGATTTGTGGCAAGAACATTTACTTATGTAAGAAGCAGAAGAGCTGTGAGGTAGGCATGCCTTGTACTGCACAGCGTCTCTGGGACATGGACTATTCCTAGGCTTTTTCTGTAAAAGATTTGCCATATTTTGGGAAGTTATGTAGAAAATTCACTGAGAGATGTTCAATAAACACAATGTGTGTCTACCTAGTGCCATGTAAGAAAGCAAAAAACAACAACAAAAAATACATTAAGCTTCAGTTAGGGACAGTTATGAACTTAGACTTCGTTTTATAGCAAATTTGCTCTCCATGTATGTAGGTCAGAAGCACAAATCAGCTGCTCTGTATAATATCCTGTACCTCCATAATGCACCTTGTTGTCTTTCACATCATAAGGGTTGCATGTTAAGCCCAAATTTCCACTGGTATATTAAATGATACAACGTTTCATTTGTCTTCTTGAAAAGCTCTCTGAAATGTCTGCCGTGAATCCAAGCCATACTCATTTCAGTGGAGTTTCAGTGTAGGAACCTATAAGAAAGTAAGAGCCTGGAATTTTCTGGCACACTACTTATTTATGACAAACTATTTTAATTCTTTGTATTTGGGATCATGTCAAGCATCTGCAGTGTTTTTGGGTTTCCAGGAAGGGATACTAAACAGGCACTTCTATCTCCATATTTCATTGGCAATTTGAAAAGCTGGAGCTGCCTTCTCACTTATAGAGACAAGTTGCAAGTAGAGTTGCTGGTCAGTTTAGGATTGAAAGTAAACGCACATCTCTCTTCTGTACAGAAATGGGGAAAAGAGACGCCAGATTCTTCAGTCTTCCATGATTTGCAGCAAAAGCAGGTATCAAGTGTCTTGTGAATGTGCATCTTAAATAGCTCACCTGGAAAATAAGAGTTGTCTGCTTTTTCTGACACATTTCTTAGCTTTTGCAAGTCTCCTGCAGTAGAGGAGTCAGGGCTTCTGCCCTCTTGTATTTGCAGTAATGAATGGAAAGTAAAGTCTGACCATGTGATACAAGAACAGCATTTTCCATGTTTGCCTGATTATCGAAGAACTGGAATCAGCATTGACGAAGATAATATGATGTCACTCTTTAATCTGGCAAGCCTATAAAACCACTTCCTCCTTGTGTAGGCTGGAGGTCTCATGATTGCCATTTCACTCTAAAGCATTCATTGAAAATGATGTAAGATTGTATAGCTTTAACTTTGTCCTCTTTTTCTTTTTTTCTCTCTTTTTTTTTTTTTTTTCATGAATGAATGCTATTGTGAAACTCCTTGCTGCTATATTAAGAAATATACTGGTTATTCAAGAGAATATACTCGTTATTTAAAAAAGCAAAACAAAAAATTAAAAAGATCAGCCTAACTACAAAATTTATGCTTTTTTTGAGCATTAGCTTTGATTTCATTTAACATGGACCAAGAAGTTGAGCATCAAGTTAAAATTTATGACTGAAACAGCCAGAACGTGAGTATTATCAGAACTTAAGAGAAGCTGATCATTTTAAAGATGAGGGGAATTTAATTTTATACCATAAGAAGAGCCCTATGTGTAGCTTTAATTTAATACAGTTTTAATAGGTTACCTGGAACAGAATGCTTACATTTCCTGAAATATCTAAATGAGTAGCAAAATACTCCCAGGAAACTGTTCTTGTGAGGTTTTGTACTGTTGTGATGTGTGTAATGGGGTATATGCTTTTGCAAGGAGTAATCTGTGAACTTTTGGTAGCCAGGGGTCCTTATGTATGATAGTGAGGACTCTAAATCCTTTTTCATTACATTGCGCCACAGCTATTCTTAAGGTAAGGCTTGCTGATAACTGCAGTCAGGGACTTGTTTAGTATGCATTCATATATATTTCACTCATAGTGAAATGTACCCAAAATAGGAGCTAGCTGAAGTTTTTTAACTACGTCTCTCATCCTGACCTGGTTTTCTAGTCCTATTCGCTCCTGCTTGTGAAGGTCATAGACTCTAGGTAGGATGACAGCCTCTTCCAGTAGCTTTACTGTAACATCTAGGTTATGAAACTGTGAATTTGATGGGGGCCTTTGGAACCTTTCACGCTTCAGGGAATATTCACTATTTCCCTATTAATACAACTAGTGAATGCTGATTGTGTAAAACAAAATAGTTAAGGCAATAATTAACGTAAAGCCTCCGACTTTATCCTGAAAATAACAAAATAAAAGGAAAAAGGAGAGGTGTTTTTTCTCAACCTGCATTTGATTCGGATTCTTAAATGATTGGTGAAATTCAAGAGCAAACTTTGGATGGTATTAGAAACAAAAGGCAATATATGAAAGATGCCTTAGTATTAGATCAATTGATTCATTAATTTTGTAGTCCATGGATTTTCAGGAATGCTGCTTTCAAACTGTAATGTGAACTCTGGAGGAACTTCCAGGACATCATTTAGAAACACAAAGTATGTAGGGTCCTGCAAAGGATAGCTAAAATTATTAAACCTGCAGAGGTCTGGTCTTTTAGAGCATTATCTTTTTTTTTGTAAAAGAAATGTGAAAGCTATTTTCTTTTGTTTGTTGAAGGAAGTAGGGTAGTTAAGAAAAAATTTACATCCAGCTTAATCTGAATAACTTTTGCTTTCCTTTTGTTTGTTTGCTTTTTCTTGGACTGCTGAGCTGAGGAATCAATTACTGACATAGCCCTTTTCAGTATAGATTTACATGAGTGGGTACTGCATGCTGTAAGAGTTTTATTACCTGTGTATCCCATCTGTTACAGAATAGGATGAACCTTCTTAAAAATACTTTTTATTATATGTGACATGAAATGCAAGCATGAATGCACACGGCCTAGGACAAAATGTGACACTCAGTCTGATTGCAGAGCATTCTGGATGTGAACACCAAAGCTTGAGGGCACAGCTGAACCTCGTGTGGTCACATTGCATGTGCTCCTCTTATTCTACTGGAACCTGACACTGGCTAAAGGGTGATTTGGAAGGATGGACTGGTTTAAAGAAAGGACAGTGGCAAGGTGTTCCACTGATAGCTCAGAGAAGAAAACAAAAAATGAAAATAACTAGAATGTTAAATAGAACATAAGAACTTGTAGCGCTAAATGATGTGATGGCTTGGGTTCCTGGCGCACACGGGTGGCATACCTGAAAATGGCAACAGCCACAAGCTTTGAATCTCAGCACAAGCCGTTACTTGGCAATTCACCTTGATGAATGGAGCAAGCTCTGTGATGGTGGACATCTCCCGCATGTTCCTGGGGTACTTCTGATTACAGCTTTGTAGATTTTGTACTAAATGGAGCAGGTAAAGACCTTCGCGGCACTAGGATTTTAAGACAGAAGCAAATCTCAAGATACAGAATAACTCCAGTAGTTCATCTTAAAGATTTATCTATTAAGTTTGCGTAATCCTCAATTTGCATAAATAATTAGTTGTTTTGCTTAAACAAATGTAACCATCAAGTTTGTTCATTTAGTGAATTCCCATATTTTTCCATGTTCCCATTTCTCATCTGTTTCCATGTTTGCAGACAGTTTTCTTCTGCCACCCCTACTTCGTTCACTGAAAGAGCAAAGTGCTTTTTCTAAGGTAACTGTGCACTATGAAGGCTCCTAACATTAGGGAATAGTGTAGAAGTATACTTTTTTTGCAGTCTGTTTTTTTTATGTCTCAGTGATTTTTACTGGGTGATTACTTAGTCCAGCAGCACATTTCCAATTCTGGACACAAAGACCAGGCAAATCCTTCATTCCACAAGCAAAGTATGAAAGACATGTCTAAGTAAGACAGCATGAATGCATTTGGCAAAGAGCACAGAAACCAATCTGTGTGAGTGGAAGTGGAAATCCATCCTCCAGGCTCTTTGAAAGAGCTGAAGAATCAATCCAAATCATGTAGGAACTCTGAAATCAGCATTTGAGGGAGTACAGCTCCCTTGGTACAGTTGTAACAAGTCTGGTACTACTTTCTTGCTCTCTCTCTTTCTTCCACTGACTGGGCCACTGTGAGTAAAACGGAAAAATGCAGCTTGTGAGGGGGCCTTCCCACTGGCTTTACCTGCAAATCTGTCAGTTTAAAATTTTCTGAAGAAGAGCCTTCTCCCACCTTACCATGCAAAGTTTTAAAATTCTTTCTCTTACTCTTGCTATTGTAACTCTATTTTTTCTTATCTTATGCTAGAAACAGAGAGAGCTTCACAACTACCTGCTCATCAGAAATGATTTATAAGCTTTTTTTTTCTATATCCCTTCACCCTGATCAACCTAGTATGTGCTGTCTTTCACTAGCACAGGAACCATCAGATTATGTTCTGAGACTATTTGAAATTAGCTTTGTGTATGTCCTTTTTTATATGAAAATCAGGTCTCTGGTGTGCTGTAATTAGAGGTTTCTTCTGATTTGGTTGTGTATCACTCTGGAGCTTTAAAGGGGAAAGATTGGGATCTCCTTTTCTAGCACATGTTTAGATGACTCATCAAGACCAATTTTAAATGCTGGGTAGCATGTCCTTCACTCTGGCATAATTTGTAATTATTTTTCATCTTTGTACGCAGGGCCAGTGCAAGGTCTAGTCACTGCCCTGGTCTCACTGTAGGTTTCAAAACTTGATGTTTCTGTACTTTGCAGCAATTCTTTAGCTGCAAAGCTAATATTTTTAAGAGTCAAAGATAATGCCAGAGCTCAGAGAAGAGGTCAGATGACCAAATAATGTACAGCAATATTTTGGTTAATAGAGCCATGTTGATCTTTATAAGGTAAGACTTGAGAGGAGGATATCCAGCAGCACTGCAAGTGTCAATGTTCATTGAATTCATTTGTTGTGCTCCTTTTCCAGAGAAGTCTGAAAGGCATCTGCCCCACATTAAACCCCAGTTTTATCTATAGCTGGGAAAACCATTGCAAAATGCTCTTCCCTTCCATATTTATTAATCTCCATTCTAGGTTTCTCTTGAGGATTTTATATAGTAGTGTTTTACAGATGTTAATGGAACAATCCTGACAATTTGCTGTGAGAAGACTTCAGCAGATATTTAGATACGTGCCACGGATACCTGGTTCTTAGAGTCATTTTACTATTTACTATTTAGTATATATCCAAAATCAGAGATTTCTGCATTGCACCAGAAACCAAAATGCAGCAAGACACAGTGACTTACTTGTTCATTGTAACACAGGAAGCCAGCAGAAGAACATATTTTGAGGCCAAATCTCTGTTCTGCCCTAAAATATTTTCCTGGCTTTCTAATGTATTGTATCTGAAGGCCAGTTGTCAGGATTTTAGAGAATGAAAAGCTGTCATATTTCATTACTACACAGCATATTTGATGAATTGATTGACCAGCATTTTCCTTAGTTCAGAAACGGTCATCATCATCTACCAGTGTCTGCCGGGTAGCATTTATAATAGGTTAACTTACAAGACAGAATAAGTGAGCTACAAGGCTTTCCTAAGGAGAAATGAGCTAGCAGGCTGCAGAGAACTGTTCTCCCAGACACTGTGTCCCTGCTTTAAAACTGCAGTGGAGAGTGGAGCTTGTCCTGTCTAGCATCTGTCACTGCCTTGGTTTTGTGTTCTACTGTAGAGATATTGAGTGTAAGTTCCATGTCTCCCTAGGAAGTACTGGGGGACACTGCCATCTACTGTCTCTGCTACCTGAAATAATAGTTTGATTATCAACTTTGCAAAACAGTCAGATTTCTTTTGTTATTACCCTTTCCTTTCCTTTCCTTTCCTTTCCTTTCCTTTCCTTTCCTTTCCTTTCCTTTCCTTTCCTTTCCTTTCCTTTCCTTTCCTTTCCTTTCCTTT